>SNQJ01S0031493.1:98222-111860 GCA_010110895.2 Picea sitchensis | reverse complement strand
GGGATGATGGGGAATGAGAGACTGTAGGTTGGAATTGTTGTTGGAGTTTGGTACCTTGGCTAGAGAACACTTGCATTTCTTGGGAGACCATAGCTAGATTTAGGTAATATTTTCCATGGTGGAATCATAGGCCCAACTCAAGGGTGATTTTCTACCGAGAGTGTCATAGCAGTGAGGTCTACAACTAGGAGAAACATTCAAGGTTTGTAGCCATTCGGTGGACTTTTAAAAGATAAGTACTTTGTTCATGTGATTATGTTAAATGCTATGTTATTATGTTTTAATGTTGTGAATTATATAATGGTGTTGTTACGTCTATGTATGTTATTCTACATGCTTGATTTAAATGTAATTGTATGTGTATGTATCATATAGAACTAAGGATTGCTAGTATCATTTGTAGGGTATATTATTACTAGTATGAGAAATGTGGTTATTATGGTGAATTTAGATGGAATCGATGGAATTTGTATTTTATCCTAAATTTCAATCCAAGGTATTTATGATTGCGTTTTAGAACATGTCCCTGTCTTGGTTGGTTTATGAGAATTGTAGAAAGATCGAGGTTGAAATGATATTTCGTAAATAATTTTATTGATATAAACCAAAGGATCGTTGAGAGTATATATGATTGATTTGAGTGATTGTTGAGTTGTAGTAATTAATGGTTATTAGGTTGTATTTCTTCGAGGATGTTGCATCTTGAAGAGGGGAAGAAAATAGATTGAATAAATGATTTTGTTTTCGAAGGAAGAATTTCCTTATTTCCATCTTGCTACTTGAAATTTTTCTAGAGAATTAATTGCATATGTGCCAATAGTTATTGAGAAAAATATTATCATTTTTGGTTGACATTTTGGATTATGTATGTAATGGTGAAGGGTTGAATTTCATTTTCATGCGAGTGTTTGAATGATGAAACTTGCTAGGAAGAGTCACATGCCTTGATTTTTGACTTTGCAATCTTTGGGAATATGCTCGTTTGATAGTGTTGATTGAGATTGTGATTTTGCTTGAGTGAGGTGATTATTGGATTGAGAATCATTAAAAGAGGATTTAATTGATTGGGGCTTACTTGAAGGTTAACAATGTATTAAGACAAGAAAATTATATTAAAAATTTGGCATATTGATAGGGTGGTTATACATATCCCCTAAATTTTTAACCTTTTTGTTGAAAGAAGATGAAATAATTATTGAAAAAAATCGATATCTTGATGAGAACTTGGCACTCATAGTATTGATGATCCAACCCAGGCCGATAAACTTAAGTAAGTAGATCCATGGGTTAGATGGTTGTTTTAATGATAATTATTTCTTTAGATGTGATAGTTGGTATTCCCGATAATGCAAGGCAGGGGCTTGATTTTGTTGATAAATCATGATAAAAATGTCCATGATATTTTATTGCTTTGTATTCATTGTGTTCATGATGTTCTATTATCTTAAGAGCCTATGGTATTACATATGATGTTATGTGATTCCATTTAATTATGTTGATGAAATGTTATGTCTTTGATAAAGATGTGTTAAGGTTATATTTCTCATGATGGTATCTCTTGATGAGATGACATCATGTAATTGCATGGAAATATTTATGCTAAGATGTTTTATGATGACATGCATGAGCAAGTGGTGATAAAAACAATGTGGTATTCTCATGATGACATGCAAGAGTTAGCATGTGGATTATTTCTTTGAGATGTTGATATTATGAATAATATACATTGATTGCATGTTGTGAGGTGGTGATTGTTAGGTTATCCACCAGTAGGCCGACATGGTCAGTTTATTTGATGATCTCGTGGGATCCCATAACCAAAAGGAGAATATTACAAGTAACACATTATGGGATAGGGAAAAATTAATCAACTACTTATGCTAGTAATTATTATGTCTTGTATTGGAGTTGTGATGTCGAAGTCCTGAAGAATGACTAGAGTGTTGCTTGTCTGTGGTGTTGTGGGATTAGACTCTGATGCATGGGGCTTGTACCTGGTAGTTGTGGAGGGAGTTGAGGTCAGCCTTTCAACATGTCTAGTATATGTGAATACTGGACCAAATGCCTTCTTAAATAAAATGAGGTCTCGAGCCTTGGGCCTCTAGATAAACTAGGAGGATTTAAGTTTAGTTCCGAAAATCATGAAGAAAAGATAGAGAGTACTCTTGCTTCCCTGGTGTTGTGATGTGGAATTTTGATTTCTATTGTGGTCACTTAGGTGTCTTTATAATAGTCCAGCAAAGGGTGTTGTGGAAGATACAGAGAGATAACATAGGGTTTTGTGGAAGATATGGGGAGTTAATTAAAAACCTATAAGCAACACAATCAATGTTAACATCATGACAAAGTTCCTTGAAGGGAGGGAGGATGTCATGCCCCATATTATTGTTAAATAAATAAATAATAATAATTAATAAGTATAACAATTATCCTAAATGGATCATAGTAAGCACTTAAAAATAAATAATTGGATAATAAAAGAAAATGGTAAAATAAGTAACGGTAATTTATGGAGAAACCCTAAAATTAAAGAATTAAATAATGGATCCTAGGGATTGGGTTCTTTACCATGGATGTAATCTATATAAGGATGGAGAAGAAGGATTAAAGGGTCATCTCATTTTTCTTGGGAAATTTGAGGACAAGGATAAGAAGAGCTGGCATAGTAGTGGATTGAGGGCTTGGGGGCTCTTAGTAGTGATGACTAATGGGTTGGTTGGGAGGAGAGTCTTCCCCTACACTTTGTTGTGGTATGAAAGATCAAGGATTAGAGTGCCACAATTAAGTGGATTCTTTCAACTTCAGGGAAGTTACTCAATGCACGCTCCTTCTTATAGCTTATGAAATATTTAGTAATTTATCTCTACTTTTTATCAGTTTTTTATGTTTTATTAAAATTGGGTCCTGATACTAAGGATGGAGACATGATAAGGTTCCCATCTGAGGTGACCCAATTGAACCTTATACCTAATAGGGTTTAGTTATTCTCCCTCCCACCAACAACATACACTACCTCTACTTGTTTTATTTGTTGTTAATTGTAGGGGAAACCATGATGCATTACATACCCTTGCCGCTAAAAATAGTTATAAATTCAGAGAATAAATCGAGTTCTTGCATGGCATGCAGGAAAAAATCATGAAGACTATATGGGGTACCCACTCCCCGACCCTAGAGTCATATTGAATGCCTAGAGTGGCACAATGATATGCACTTACACATCATGCCTCAACATTCACCCCCTCCATAAATATGAGAGAGCAAGAGGGACAACCTAGGGAACAACAAAAGGTCATCCATATTCTCAAATTCAAAGAGTATTTTCATCTCGTCTCATTGAGTTCATCCATTGTTGGGTCATCTATACCACCAATATTTCATTCACCACCACTACCTACATTCCACCCATCACTTTTCTCCAAATATAGGGATATTCCAGTCCTTGGGCACCCTATCCTGGCTCTTGGGATACCTCTTTCCAACCCAAGGGTCTTACCATCCCTTGTACAACATATGGGGGTTTATCTTTACTCACCCCAACAGTTATTCAAATTCATCCATCCACAATGGTTGCACATGTAGGTGAACCACCCCCAACACCTTTTCCATCGCATCCATCTACAATGGATGAACCTGTATGCCACCCACCCCCACTGCCGTTTCCATTTTTTATTGCACAAATTGTAGATTGGGAAAATCCCGACCCAATCCACACGAGTGAGAGAAATATTGGAGTAGCTACCCACTAACACCTTATATATATACTCCCCTCACTTTAGTGATGACAAGTCACCACAAAGGGGGAATCTCGGTGACCCTAGGGGGATTGAGATGGAAAGTGGTATAATGACCAATGAATCCCCTATAGGTCAAGTTTGGAACTGGAAAAAGGCTTGGAAAAGAGTCTTGTTAATGAAGGGAGGTTTCTAAAGTGTTGTGTACCTACAAGACAACATTAAACATGCCAAAGACAAGACGATTGATCGAAATACAAGCCAAATAAACAAGGGGACAAGAAAGGACGTATTGCTGTCCTAAATTGCAGCAGTATATTAGCAAATTAAACTAGGAAATGGTTGCAAAATATGTTTCCAAAAGTCAAGTAAAATATGTTATAGACTAAGCTAGCAATACCTAGTTTAACTTCCAATGAATAACACAAGACTTTAATGAAAATTAGGGTTGTTTGTTAGATGTTAACAATGAATTATTATAACATCCCAGTGGATGTAGAAAACATTTGCTACAACATAAAAATATAACCACTAAAATCAACAAACAATCCACCCGAAATATAGCCAATGACGAGTATATTTAATATGGCAACTTGCAAGCAAGTTTCAATGGTAGATTAGTGAGTAATGAGAGAGTTTTAAGAGTTTTTTGCTGCAGCCCTAATGGCTCTAGCATTAATTTTATTACAACAAGAGAACTGCTAGGCTAAGCTAGACACCTTAGTGGCTCAAGCAAGCTTAAAGCATATAGAATTGATTCCAACTTGAACAAAAGCAATATCTCAACAATTCACGTATTCCAATGCAATGATTTTATTTCTCCAATGCAATTTAGACAAGTGCCTTCTCAATTGGGTTATGGAGTCTCTTGTTTAAGAGCTAGGGCTTGCAACTTCTCTAGGTGTGTGAGCCTTTTTAATTCCTAGAGCATGCAAAACCTAGCAAGGTAAATATAGGAGGGTGTAAGGCCTTTTACTCCTCCTAGAAACCTTTGCAATTAGCTTATCCAACAACAATTATGCTAGTCTTGGTGGAGGGTGTATGCCCTTATACTCCTCCAAGGTTTTATACAAGAACAACCATGAAGCAAGAAGAAACACTAACAAAATGCATAAATTCCTTACCAATTCCAAAAGATAGCAAGAAAAACCCTCATCTACCAAGAATATTCCACCATACATGAAAGAGCTAAGAATCCAAGAGATATCACACCAATTACTTCCACAAGACAAGTAACTAGCATCCAAAATTTGCACAAGAGAGAGACATGTGATTTTCCCAAGAGGGGTGAACATTTCAGAAACAAGTGTGTAATTCTCAAGTGAGATGATATTATAAAATGAAATGAAATGACCTTTATTTATAAAAGGTCACCTAAAACAAGTTTTTCCACTTTAGTTAGTGTAAAAAAAAATTAGGGAGGCCGACCTCCTCTAATTTCCCGTTTACAAATCATAATTCACAATTTACATAAAAATTCCCCTAAAAGGGGTGACATCATGCCCTAATTAGCCTCCAAGTGAGACATTTTTCCCTTTAGAAGAAATTATTTGGCTTGCAAAGGCCATGGACCAAGCCACCTAGTGCTATAATGCATGGAAAAAGTCTCTCTCCATAAAAAAAGGTATCGATTCATCATCAAAACCACTAACACCATCAAACCCTTGTCTTCAATATGTGATGTCATACCTTAGAAGTGCAACACATGGCCTCAAAAGGAAAGTCATTGGGTCTAGGAAGGATAGAAAATCACTTGCAAGGGACCCTCAAGTGCCTCCAAAGGCAACGTCTCTCATCCAAGTGTCCAAGAAAAGTAAGGGTGCACCATCCATCCTATGGGATTTAATCCCCAAGTGAAGGTCCAAGTGACCTTATGCCTTCATGAAATGTCTTCCACCTATCAGGGCCCTGCAAAGAAAAACAAATTCATGCTCCAAAGGCTCACAAGTCACAAGCATCATGTCAAGTAAGCCACATATAATAAAAGAACCACCCAAACATGTACATCAATTCCCCCCTCTCAAAATAAACAAATGTTCAAAGACCTTATGCAATTGCCAAATTTAGATATGGGAGGGTTGTCATGGTGACCTATTGGGTGAATCATTCCCTAAGTCAAGGAGCGCTTCCCAGGTGGACCCTCTCTAGGGCATGGGGTTTTATTGATATAAAAGGGCTCATATTGTCTCATTTATGGGTGCCTTTGTAGAGGGTGTGCTGCCCTTTGTCCCCGATGCATGATTTTTCCAAGTGCTTTTTCCATTAATTGTTCCCAAGTTGAAGTTAAAGTGGGACTTCTACCTAAGCATGAAAAAAATTTCCTACCTTAACTCTACCTTGGTCACACTATGATTCCCCAAGTTGAAGACGATGTGTGGGACTTATACCTAAGCATGAAAAACATTTCCCACACACACTCTACCTTGGTTGACATGTTCAATTAGTTATTATTTTACGGGTCCCCCAAATTTTGTTTTGAGAAAAATTTCATTGTTCTCGGGATCCATGGGAGAGCATCTAGAAGGTTTATTATTGGATTTTATCTTTTTCCAGATACAAGCCTTTGTGCCTTCAACCCATTCTTTCCATGAAATGAGGTACAATCCCTTCTTGGGTCAATGTGGCCCGAAAACCCAAAAGATGAGGGCACGAAAGGAAAGAAACATGGAAAGTGGCAAGTATGTGTGGGAGTGGTACGATGACTGATGAATGAGAGCTCCCAATAGTAACCCTTTCCATGAGGGTGACCACTTACTAGGAAAACAATGTCAACCACCAAAGTGAAATAAGGAAAAGAACATAATTTCCAAGCAAATGTTTTCAAAATCAAGGAAGAACCCTTCACAACATATTCAAATGCTTCATTTATTAAAATGACATATACCACAATGTTGGGCTCATTACCTCATGGAGAAAGACCTGTCGTCCTTTGTGAGCCAAGCTGGTGTGGTGAATGGTGCAACCATTGATCTCATGGTGATGGGTGGTGTGATGTGGGGCTCTTTCTGCTGGTCTGTCTCTTGGTACTCCATGTCTACAAGATAAGGTCCTCGAGACATTATCCCCTTAGTTGCCCCTAGAAATGGGGGATGACATGTGGCTCCTACTTGGGGACATGTTCTCACCATAGAGTGCATGAGAACCACAACATCTCCTAGTAATACCTCTGCCTACACACACCTAAAAATACAAACATGTTTGAGAATCTAGGATGGCATGCTCATCCTTTGTTATAATCAAAATCTCAAAAATCAAAATTGACACCTAATCTTAGAAAATATTTTTTATTTATTTTTAAATTCTAAACTAACATGTAATATGATGAAAGAAAATGATATAAATCAATAATGCAAAAAATTCAAGTAGAGAAAAATGAAAAGTGAAAATGAGATGCAACTAAACTACTATGAGCAAGAAAAATGCAAATGCAAGAAAGAAATATGACCTACCTACTTACCTAGGGCCTAAGCCCCAAAGAAGTCAAGTTCCACCTGGAAAGTAATGTTTTAGGAGGGATGCATTTATCGGCAATGACATTCTCCACCCTTTTACAATAGTCAAATAGAAAGAATCGAACCCAGATCTTTCCTCTATCTTGTTAGGCCCTAACCATAAACTATCAAACTTTTTATGCATTCTAGGTTTCTCCCTTCTTTTATCCCACATAAGAACCAAATCTCCTTGCTTGAATTCTCTTGTTCTTGATTTGTGATCAAAGGTTCCTTTGACTTTATCCTGGTTTTTTACCATTTGATCAAAATCCATTCTTCTAATTTCATCAAATTCCATGGGTTGATCAATCCTTCCTTGTAATGCCTCTTTGTCTGTGGCAAAGTGTTGGTCCAATTGCAAGGCTGGAATTTGGAGGTTTATAGGCAATCATGCTTCCATACCATAAACTAATTCAAAATGGGTTTTCTCTATAGAAGTTTTAGTAGTTGTGCGGTCTTCCCAAAGGGCATACTTGATCTTTCCATCCCAACCTTTCTTATTTTCTCCAACGATATTCTTCACAATATTTATGATATTATTGTTGTTGGACTCTACTAACCCATTTCCCTTAGGGTAGTAATTTGAGGAGTGTGACAAAAAAATCTTGTATTTGAAACAAAACTCATTGAGTGCCACTCAACTGAAAGCCTTGGCGTTGTCAGTGGTAATCTTGGTAATAATGTTGAATCGAGTGATAATCCTTCCCTCGAGGAAATTTATTACTACTTATATCTCCTTCTTCGTTGGAATGGATTCCATCCATTGGGTGAAATAGTCTATGGCGATCAAAACCCATCAATAACCATTGCTAGATTTTTCTTTAAACCCACCAATGAAATCTAGCCCCCATTTTTGGAAAGGTGCTTCTATGACCATTGGTTTAAGAGGGAGGGAATGGAGGCGTTGTTTCCCAACAAAGAATTGACACGATTAACAAGATCTGACATATCAATATGTGTTGAAGAATATAGTAGGCCAATAATAACCTGCCCTCAAAATTTTATGAGCGGTGGTGCGGGCATCAAAATGACCTCCACAATACCCTGAGTGAAATTCTGAAACCAACTTGTCTGCTTCCTCCTTATTCACACATCTAAGAATTACCCCATCAATATTTATCCATCCAAGACCATCTTGTGTCAGAAAATACTTCATAGCTTTGACCCTTGGATCTCTTCTCTTATGATTGACTAAATGATCCGGACAAGTAAGATTTTTCAAATAGTAAATAATGTCTTAGTACCATTTGTCATCCTAAATTTCACTTATGACAACATTGATATATTCTTTTTCTCCCATCTCGATAGCTTCTTCATTTCTTTCTGGTAGCATTTTAGCCAACCCTTGGCCTTTGATTATCTTGGATGGATTAATTTATAAATCATATTCTTGTATTTGTGAGTCCCATTTTCCTCTTGATCCGAGATAGTTGTATTGTGATAAGACATCTTTTACAGCTGGGTAAGGAACACAATATTTAATATTGTTATACCCCACATGTGTTCTAAATTTCTCAAGGTATTTGACAAGGGAATAAGATTGATTTTCCGTAATTTGATGAGGGATTTGACAACTTTTCTCATGAAGGTAATCGATTGCTCATCTCCTTGATCATTTTTCTGCAAGAGAGCTCCTGTGATGGTATCTTTTGAAGCAAAGGAGAAAATGATGAAATCTTTAGAACAATTTGGGATTATTAAGACATGTGTGATAGTTATTTCCTCTTTGATATGTTGAAATACCTTCTTACGATTGTCGTCCTACTCAAAACGACATCCTTCTTTAACAAACGATTTAAAGGCTTCACAATTTCAACGAAATTTGTGATGAACCTTCTTATGAAGTTGATCTTACCAAAGAAGGATTGTAAGGACTTATTATCTTTAGGGAGAGGGATCTTCTTGATGGCTTCAATTCTATAAGGTTCCACTAAAATTCCATCCTTGGAAATGATATGTCTCAATAAATTCCCTTTATCCACACCAAAAATTAACTTCTTGGGATTAAGAGAAATACCATACTCTCTGCACCTTTGAAAAATCGTCCTCAAGTGTTGGATATGATGAGTTCTTTTCTTGGAGATAACGATAAGTTCATATTGGTAGATATTTATGAGTTTTCTGATTAAATTCCTGAAAGAATAATCCATGGCACATTGAAAGGTGGCCCCTGCATTGGTTAATCCGAAAGGCATTTTCAAATACTTATAATTTTCCCATGGAGTGGTGAAAGAGGTATTAAGTTTGTCATCCTATTTTACTAGTACCTGATTATATCCTGAAAAACCATCAAGCATGGACATCATTTCTGCTCTAGTGACCCTTTACAAAAGGTACTCCATGTTTGGTAAGGGGTAGTTATCCTTAAGTGCCTCTTGGTTCAAGTTTCTGAAATCAACACATAAACTTTCCTCACCAATATTCTTCCAGACAATCATGGTGTTGGATACCCAGGACAAGTGCTTGACAGGCTCAATTATCCCTAGCTCAACCATCTTTTTCCACTCCTTTTGGACTTGCAGTGCAACCTTTGGATTAACTTTTCTGAGCTTCTATCTGAAAGTTTTTGTGCCTTCCTTGAGGGGAATAGCGTGTTGTATAACATCCTCATGGTAAGCCTTTAGATATTCATACAACCAAGAAAAAATATTCTTAAATTTCCTAATGAGAGCTATCAACTTTTCCCTTTTTTCGTAGGTTGTCCCCTTCCCAAACTTAACTATTTTCAGGGATTGACTGGTGCCAATATTGAACTCAACAACTTCATCATCAATTTTTCTTGATGTATTCCCTTTATACATGTCATTTAGATCAAACAACCTTTATAATGGGACGATTCCCTTAGGTAAGGGTTCGTTAGGTAGATCTGTGATCTCAACATTCACTTCTTCAAACAACAAGTTTATCTAAGCTTTAGAGAATTCACCCTAACTCTGGAAGAAACATAAGATTTGGTGATCATCATCAAAGACTTGCTAGTGCTCCAAGTTCTCAGGTATTGAGGGCTTGAAGTTTATTTCCACTTTGTAGAGACCAATTTATTTGAAATGTTGTAAAGTAGAAGTGGATATGACACAATTGTTTTCTAGATGATTCTCTTCTCTAGGGATAGCTTCAATCACAAAGTCATCAAATTTTTTAATGACATCCTAAATAACGTCTCTGTACTATTTCAACTTTGGGTTTTTTAAAGAAAAATACCTTTTAACTTGCGAAACAATAAAATTTGAGTCTCCTCTTACACATAAGGATTTTATGTTCATATCAATAGCAAGATTCAAACCCAAAATGAGAGATTCATACTCGTCCATGTTGTTAGTGAAATCAAAATCAAGCATGTATTAGAAAAGGGTAGTCTCTTTATTTGGTGATATTAGGACCACACTAGCACTTGACCCTAAACTCGAGTGTGCACCATCAAAATCCAAACCCAAACATCCATCCCTTTACTCTTCGTCTTGAAAAAGAGAGTTTCCCAAAATAAAGGTGTTGTTGATTCCTTCGTTGAGAACTTGAGGGGACGAATCGATGCAGTCTTTGACTAGTTCTATAGTAGTCCGCTTATGGGTTTCATGTCTTGTGATGACCTCTTATGATCCACTTTTAATGGCAAGAGGTTCCTTTTTCTCATGCGGTGGAGAAAAAATATCCTAAACATATTGCAATAAACTATTTTCTATTTTTTTTCGTTGCTAGGGTTCTCTTAGTTTTTATCCTTTCTTATGGAGGGGAAGACATTATTCTAGATTTTGGTCCCTCCCACTTTACAAAACTTGTTATTTGACCAACAACCCCACCGAAAACTTCTCTTTTCTCCTTACATAAGTAGGCCTTAGTGACATGGAGAAATTCGGGAGGTGAAGTGATAAAGTTTGAAACTTGATTTATTTGCATGACCTCTTCAAGGAAATCCTCCTCTTGATGGAAAGAGGAAGCTAAGTTATCCTCAATTTCACATGCCCTTTCTTGGGCTTCAATCAAGGTAGAAGGGTGATTGTCTCCTATCAAAAATCCACAAGTGTTATGGTTGACATGTAAGACTTGAGGACAACATTTTGAGTGGTCTCGTAATCTCAGGGAAAATGTTTTACAAGGGTGTTGAATCGGTCATTAAAAGAATGTATGTTTTCCCTTGGTTTCCTCTTACATTGAAAGACTTTATCATAAAGGGATATGCAATATTTTATTTTTGAGAATCTCTTAATGAAGAGATCTTGAAAGATATCCCGGTTGGTAATTTCCCTCGGTGAAATATTGTTATACCATTCTTTGGCCTTCCCAATGAGAGAAAAAGAGAAAAGTCTCATCAATACATCCTCATATTGGTCATAAGGTTCAAGAGAACTAAGAAAGGAATCCAAATGATTTTGGTTCATAGTTGAGTCCTCTCCTGAAAAGGTGAGAATCCATTCTTTCAAACCCTTTGGGATCTTATGATGTGATCCGAGAATCTTTGTCATATCTAAAGGCTTGTATGCGTCTTTGACCCACTGATTTTGGAGAGTGCTTTTCAAAAAAGGCATGGACGAAGGTGAAATAATTGGGGAGGCAGAAGAAGGTAAGGGATCAAGAAGTTTGGGTACATTTTTAGGACGTTTAGGAAGAGGTGGGGGGCTAGGGTAGTCCATCTACTAGGAATGTGTCATGACGGGTTCTGGGATAGTGGGGTCGCCAGGTGAGATTTATAAAAATCTCACCAAGAAAGGAAAGGGAACTTCCGTCAAGTGGAGTCACTAGGAAAGCTAGGGGTAAAGGATTTTGGATCAAATCTTTCCAAATTGTCGTTGAGGGATGAAAGAGGATTCAAAATCCTCCACGACAACAATGCCAAAATGTTATCGCATAAATTGTAGGTTGGGAAAATCCAAAACCAATCCACAAGAGTGAGACAACTATGGGAGTACCTACCCACTGTCACCTTAGATAGATACTCCCCTTGCTTTAGTGATGATAAGTCAAAACAAGGGGGGAATCCCGGTGACCCTAGGGGGATTGAGATGGAAAGTGGTAGAATGGCCAATGAAGCCCCTATAGGTCAGTTTTGGAAGTGGAAGAAGGATTTGAAAAGAGTCTTGTTGATGAAGGGAGGTTTCCAAAGTGTTGTGTACCTACAAGACAACATTAAACATACCCGAGACAAGACGATTAATCGAAATACAAGCCAAATAACCAAGGGGAAAAGAAAGGAAATATTGTTGTCCTAAATTTCATCAATATATCATATTTATATCAGCAAATTAAACTAGCAAATGGCTACAAAATATGTTTCCAAAAGTCAAGTAAAAGATGTTACAGACTAACCTAGCAATGTCTAGTTTAACTTCCAATGGATAACACAAGAATTTAATGACAATTAGGGATGTTTGTTAGGTGTTAAAAATGAATTATTATAACAGACAAGTGGTTGTAGCAAAAAGTTTCTACAAAAACAAAATCTAACCACTAAAATCAACAAACAATCCACCCAAAAGATAACCAATGACAAGTAGATTTAATATGGAAGCTTGCAAGCAAGTTTCAATGGTATATTAGTGAGTAATGAGAGAGTTTTAAGAGTGTTTTTTTTGAATCCCTAATGTCTGTAGAATTAATTTGATTACAACAAGAGAACTACTAGGCTAAGCTAGATGCCTTAGTGGCTTAATCAAGCTTAAAGCATATATAGTTGATTCCAACTTGAACAAAAGCAATATCTCTTGTGCCTCAATCAAGCTTAATGATTTTATTTCTCCAATGCAATTTAGACAAGTTCCTTATCAATTGGGTTATGAATTCTCTTGTTTAAGAGATAGAGCTTGCAACTTCTCTAGGGGTGTGAGCCCTTTTACTTCCTAGAGCATGCAAAACCTAGCAAGGTAATTCTAGGAGGATGTAAGCCCTTTTACTCATCCTAGAAACCTTTGCAATTAGCTTATCCAACAACAATTATGATATACTCAGTGGAGGGTGTAAGCCCTTATACTCCTCCAAGTTCTTATACAAGAAAAACCATGAAACAATAAGAAACACTAACAAAACGCTGAAATTCCTTACCAATTTCCAAAAGATAGCAAGTAAAACCCTCATCTACCAAGAATATTCCACCATATATACAAGATATAATAATCCAAGAGATAGTGCACCACTTCCTTCCACAAGAGAATTAACTAGCATCCAAAATTTACACAAGAGAGAGACATGCGATTTTCCCAAGAGGGGCGAAAATTTCAGCCGCAAGTATTTAATTCTCAAGTGAGATGATATTATAAAATGAAATGAAATGACCTTTATTTATACAAGGTCACCTAAAACAAGTTTGTCCACTTTGGTTAGGGTAAAAAAAAATTAGGAAGGCTGACCTCCTCTAATTTCCCCTTTACAAATCATAATTCAAAATTTACATAAAAAATTCCCTAAAAGGGGTGACATCATGC
>SNQJ01S0031493.1:58482-89905 GCA_010110895.2 Picea sitchensis | reverse complement strand
TACCTCCCTAGTTGAGAGGGAGGTATCCTTCACCAAGCTAATTTGGTAAAGATGTATGCAATCTTATCATGTGTAGGAAGGTACTGCATGTGTACTATTTTCCTTTGCATCATGTCTCTGATATAGTGATATTTTATCTCAACGTTTTTCGATCTATCATGAAACACAAGGTTCTCAAAGATATTCACACAACTTTGGTTATAAACATAGAATCCATCTCATGATCAAGTAAATCTATCAAAAGTTTATGAAGCCACATTGCTTCACATACTTAATGATATATACTCTACTTATGTGGTACTCAAGGCCACATGGCTTTGTTTCCTGCTGCACCAGGAAACCATGGAAAAATTCACAGTAAAACAACAACCATATGTGCTCTTCTGGTCCACTTTACTTTCTGTCCATTCTACATATCCTTGCAAACTCAAGTTTAAAATGGAGACATATCACATGCCATATCTAACTGTGCCTCATAGATATCTCAATACATGTTTCGTTGTTGTCTATTGATTTTGTCTCAGATGACTCATGGAATGACTAAGTACATTCATTGCATATAATGAATCAAGTCTGGTGTTAACCAGATACATCAGTGATCCAATCAGTGGTGGATCAATTTCGTCTGAATCATCATCATTCATTTTCTTCAAATCCATCACTGTGGATTTGCATTTTTTCATACTGAACTTCTTTAATATTCCCGCTGTATATTTTCCTTGACTCAGGAAAATCTCATCGGTACTATTTCATACTCCTTGTCCCAATAAGTAGTGCATCATACTCATATCCTTCATCTCGAAATCAGAAGTCAAAGCTTACTTGTATCCAACAAGGCTTTCTGAATAAGTCATCAAAATCAGGATCTCATTACCAAATCTATAATAATATAGGTTTGGATCAACAATACTCTTGTTGAAACCCAAACTCATCAAGAATTCATCCATCTGATATAGTTTCCAACTCATGGATGGTAGTATGTATGGAAGTGTATTAGGCTTACTATATCAAGTGTCTCATCATAGACAACTCCCTCTGTTTGTGAGAATCCTTTGGCTATAGATCTTGCTTTGTATTTCTCGACACTTCCATCGGCTGCATGTTTGATATTATAGATCTACTTGGAAGTTACCACAAACTTCCCTTTTGGTCTCTGAACAATATTTTATACATCATTATTTTAAGATATACTGGTATTATTTTGTTATGGTATCTTGCCATACCTATTCTCCTGTTGCTTCTCCAAGACAAGGAAGCTCAAAATCAATGAAGTGGCTCATGAATGAAGGATAGCTCAAAAATATCTTTTGCTTTCTTGGGATGTGCCTTGAGGGGCTTGTATGTTCCTTTGCCTCCTGCAGAGTGAGCCTAGGTAGGCCTTTTATGCCATACTGCAATATCTATGGACATATCAACTGGAGCAACTGGATCAGCTGGAAGAATGTTTGTCTCCCTATGAAATGTTGAAGGGGGAGAAGGTATTGTCTCACTGTCAATGTCCATCTGAGATTATTTGGATCTTTGAATGACCATCTCTTCTTTAAGGACAACATATCTTCTTGTATCAATCTTTCTCTGACGAGAGATGTAGATATGGAATGTCTTCGAAGATTTAATGTTTATCCCATAAATGTATCCTTTCTGCCTAAAGGTTCTAGCTTGGACTTGTTCTCTTTGGGTACATGAAAATAAACTAGGCACATAAATATCCTGAAGTTCTCAATACCAGGCTTCACTTTGGTGAAGGTTTCTTCGAGAGTTATGTTTTTCAAAGTTTGGTGAAGACTCTTGTTCTGAACATATACTGTGTCATGCATTCTTTTTCCCATGGAATCATAGAAAGATTCTGATCATGCATTATTTCATTGGTTGTCTCAATGATGGTTCTATTCTTCCTCTTTCTCAAATAGTTTTGACTCCCTCTGAGTGATAAGCATATTCCTTTGTTTGTAACTTGTTTGGAACAAGAAAACAAGAGGAACCAAAACAACAATATCTCCTAAAGGAGAATAATGAGTACATCTCTAGAATCAAAACAATTTAAGGATTGTTGTCACAAATACAACACCTACTTGTAATGTAGAAAACTTTAGAAATATAGGTTAGAGGAATGGAAATTACAACAATCAAACCTAGAGTCTTCACTACCTTGTGCTCAGCCACATGCACGTCCAAATCTGTAGATCTCCTTTCTCACTGCGTCACACAGGAGAACCATATGGAGTTATTATAAACTCTTTGTAAGGAGGAGGACATCTCTACGTTCCATCTCTATTTCATATAAGAACCACACACCCCTCTCATGGGCTCTCTCTCAGGTTTGTGTCCTGGAGAATGTCTCACATAGTTGCACTCATCAATACCTTCTACACCCTGTCTCTATTGAAGTGGTATATGATCTCAATGTGCTTTGACCTATTGTGAAACACTAGATTCTCTGAGAGTTTGATGCAACTCTGGTTATTATAGTGGATCATTGTCGGCTCAAGCTCATGACCAAACAATCCTTTGAGTAGCTTGTGAAGCCAAATGGATTCATAACTAGCTAGACTAGTTTCCATGTACTATGCCTCTATTGAACTCAATGATACTGAAGTATGCTTCTTGTTGAACCTGGAAATTACTATCGACCCAAACTGAAGCAACACCCATAAGTTCTCTTTCGATCTATATCAGTACCTTCCCAATATGAATCAAAGAACCCATGCAACCTCACACCATCTCCACTAAGGTATTGCAATCCATATCCTATTGTGCCTTGAAATTATTTGAGCACGTGCTTTGCTGCAACCCAGTGAACCTCCCTTAACTCCACCATGAACTGGCTCAAGGTGTTAAGAAAAAATAATATGTCTAGTCAAGTGTTGACCAGATACATCAATGAACCAATCAACTGCATGTATTGTATAGAGTCTGTTAGCACCATGATTTTCATAGCCAAGGTTAGAGGTTTGTCAACAATTTACAAATTCATGCCTGTTAGCATCCATATTGTTTTTATGCTTGGCATCATATAACATATCCAAGGGTCAGTTTCAAAATGAAACTTATAATTTATTATTTCCATTTCCATTTGCAACTGCATGCTGCAAAATTTTCTAAGCGCTGCGCAGAGAACTTCATCGCGCAATGGATTTCATCGCATAGTGAATTTTTTCGCGCAATGAATTTTTTCATGTTGTGGGATGATGTCATGCATAGGATATTGTCACACAAAGGATGTCATCGTGCAATGGATTTCGTCGCGCAATGGATGTTGTCGCGCATAGGATGTTATCGCGTAGTGGATTTCATCGCACTGTGGGATGCTGTCGCGCATAGGATGCTTTCACGCAGAGAATTTCGTCACGCAATGGGATGCTTTCGTGCATAGGATTCTTTCCTGCAGTGGATTTCGTCACGCAGTGGGATGCTGTCGCGTAGAGGATTTTCCTGCGCATAGGCTAGTAGTCGCGCTGCGCAAATGACTAGTTTAGTGGTCAACTTCAAGATCACTTTCTAACCAACTGGAGAGGAATTTTGAAAATCCCCGAGAGGTTTTTGTTGAGGAAAAACCAAATAATAAAAAAATCTCTCAGTTTTGCAACCAGTGTCATGGATTGGGAGATTCAAACGAATATTTGAGCCCTATTTTTTAGCTTTCATGATTTCCCGTTTGAGACATATTTTTGCGACACCTAGTCCAGCCAGATGGAGATTAATTTCAAGAAATCGAGAGAGGTTTTTATTTATAACGAGATTAAATAAAAAAACCTCTCTCAGTTTCTAAAAATATTTTTTTATTAGTGATATATGATGTCATATTTAATGCCTATTTTCCCAGTTTGCTGCGCAATCCACTGCGTTTTTTGCTGTGGGTTTCTGTTGCGTAGCAGACTTGTTGTGAAGGGGTGACAGAGTGTCCAACAGTGAAAATGATGACTTATCACAACCATAGGGTCTAATGTTGATCAGGATCAATGATTTTAAAGAATATCTTGGTTACGATTATGATTTGGAAAAGTCGAGTTTCCTATTTTTAGTAAATCCGTTGACGTTATTGCTCTCTTTCAAAGAAACCGGATCCATAATTCTAGGAGAGAGTAGCTCGAACCTAAAATCCAAGGGTGACATTAGTTTTCTATATATCGGGACAATTTTCATGTAAAAGGGACTGGGTGGCAAAATTGGTGTAGATTGTAGCTATTGTATGAAATTTGAGTTCTACCAAAACTTAATGCAAAAGTCTTGTAACTTGATGTGAAGATTCTAATTTTAGCAGTTCGATGTGTTGTTTTCCCTTTCTTGCATATGTGCTCCCTGTTATCTTATTCATGTTTTTTTCTGTCTATTTCAGAACTAATTTTTGAACCTGTGGATTTTCTACACAACGCCCCTTGTTCACGCCATCTAGACAAAACATTTTCTTTTGAAAGGTAACTCTGAATTCACCCATAACGGTGCTCCGAGTTACTTCCTGTAATTACTTTTTGCCACACATTACTATTTTGCACTGAAGAATGTTTCTCGCTTGGCCTTTATCCTCTCAAGTTCATTCATCGAGTGATTTGTTTCCGTTGTTTCCTCGAATTGACTCCATAACCCACCATCTTATTTTCTTGCACCAATACAACCAGAGACCATTATATCAAAGGTGTTAAATCTAGCCACTACTTTAAAATCCATATCCTGCACGGATATCGTGCCCCTCGAGAGAGCCCTCTCTGGATCCATAAGGCTAGTTTTGGGTCTCAAAGTTGGTTGAAAATGTTACCTTCGTCATCTGTTTACGAGCCGAACAGATTTACAGAGTGCTAACAGAGTCTACCAACTCTAAAGCTCAAGAATCAATCTTCTTCAAGTTGGTCACCATCGGAGTGGCCATCAGTATACTATCCTCCATCCTAAATCTCTTCGGGATATCTATAGTGTACTTCCCATTTCGAAGGAAGATCTCTCCCGATCACTGCCAAACCTCAAGTCCCAGAAAATAATGCATCAACCCGATATGCTTCATCTCAAATTCTGATGCTAGATCTAACTTGAAAGCTGCAATAATACTCTCTACAACTATCAGAATGAGATAATCCACATACAAAACCAAGATGAGGATATTATATCCAACCAACAAGAAGTGTATATTGGTATCTGTCTCACTCTTGGTGAATCCCATGCCCTCCAAATAATTGTCGATCCTAAAGTACCAAGCCCTGAGTGCCTGTTTGAGTCCATACATGGATTTCTTAAGCCTGCATGAATGTGTCTCCCTGTCATGGAACTTGTTGAGTTGAGAAAAAGGTACAAATATCCTCTTTATTCCCATGGTTTATGATATAATCTGGATTGACTTTTGCATTAATTAGAAATAATTAGGATAGAAAATGATTAAAAAGTCTTCTAGAAATATTATTGAGTAATATTAGATAAATTCTAAAATTTGGTTGGAATTGTTTGATTTTATTGCAGGAATAGACGGATCTTGTTAAACTCAAATATTTTGAAGATACAAAGACTATTGGAAGATAAAGAGATTAGGCGCAAAGAATTTTTGAGGAAGATTGATTCTCTATGTTGTAAACTTTATAAATAGTAAAAGCAATCCTGAGGATCTTTCGATCCTCAAGATGGATTAAATTACCCATATCATTGTAATATATAGAGAGTAATGAATCATAGAAAGGAATCTAAAAAAATTATCCAAGCATTCAGAACTCAGAATTGCTCTGTACAAGCAGCCTTTTGTAAATGTTGTACCAGTTATGGAATTAATAGAGTCTTTGGGCGTTTTCACCATTTTTGCATACTAAGTTTCTAGAAGCAGTGCTTCTGAAGACCGAGGTCCCAATATGAAGGAGTTACTGTCTCAATCTGTAATTGTATCGATTTGATTTGATTTTTGTGGTTTAAATCTCTTTTGCACCAGTTAAAGATGAATGCATGAGTGTGTTGATGTTTTTATAGATTAGTTGTGTTGTTTGATTACATAATATAGCTGCTTCATTTGAATGTTACCGATTTCTATTCCATTTCTCCTTGATGAATTTTGTTGATCGACAGTTCCTCTCATTTTCACATATGTTGTTCCTTTTAGTAAGTTAGCATTTGTTGTTCCTTTCGCTTAATTTAGCATTTGTAGTTCCTTTCATTTAAAGTACATTTGTTGTTCCTTCTCAATTTACAGTACTTAGCTGTTCTTTCCAGTAGATTAAATAGTCATCGATAGATTAGTTTATTAAGCACTTTCATAAATTCAATTACTGTTTCTTAGTTAGATCAATTCAACAATTTAGTTAAATGCCTTTAATTCACAACATGTTATAGATCATATTTCAATTATGTTGAGTATAGATTTTAGCTTCAGAGTTTTAATGAATGTGTGAGGAACTTGATTGTTGATAAAATCAGATTTTCTTTGACTACACGATTTTAGACTCTACATTTATCTGCATAGACTTTGATGATATTATTGAAAGAAAGGACGAATCCCCGGGTTGATAAATTAATGTTAAGATAAGGTTTTTTTAGGACATCTATAGAGCCCAACATTTTGGTGCTGTTGCTGGGGAGAATGTCAAAGATAACATAGGTTGTGTCTCTGGAGGATGAGGTATTGAAAACAAAAGGTAAGAACCTATGTAGGCAATAAGTAAAATTCTTATTCCAGCGCCTACCTTCAGCTGATACATAGAGGTCATATAGGTACTTAGAATTTTGTGTGAAGTGTGCATGACTAAGAAGAAAGAACCTAAAAAACCAAAACCCCCACCAAAAAATACAAAGGCCAGGGCTCGGTGGCCCCTTGAAGAAGCACTTTCATAGAAGACATCATCCGAACAACTGAATCTCAAGCTTCTGTTGGACCCAGGAAAGGTTCTACCCGAATCCCTCAAGCAACAAATTCACCAACTGCAGCCCATGCTGAGGTTCGTAGCAAAACTGAAGGGACTGAACAAAGTTTTCAAAATACATATCTTCCACCTCTCATCCCTTTAGATGAGGGAAACTCTTGTAATCTGGAAGAAGGATAAGGGGAGACCAGTAAGGTTTCTAAGGAAAACCCATCACCACCACCTGATCCTAGATATCCTGTGATAGGAGAAGGTATACCTCGAATCCCAGATAGAGGTAGCGCGATTAAATCCCCTAGGGAATCAAGTAATCAATCACCCCAAATAGAACACCCAGGCCAAGAAATTCATGAATATTATTGGCATATTTTCAACCAAATGGCGCAACCAAAGAAACCACGAGCCCAAAATTCCACTTTGGAATATCCGATAGTTGATCTAGTTGCTAACGCCCCTATGAAAGCTATCCCATTACAAAATATGCCAACCTTTCATGGATTAATTTTAGAGGACCCTGATGCGCTCTTATTCGAATTTGATGTCATGTGTAGAGGATATGATTACACCTCTAAATCCCAGAAACTGAAGTTGTTCCCTTCCACCTTGAAAGGAGTAGCTTTGCGCTTGTTTATGGGATCAGGAGGAGGAACCATAAATTATTGGGATGAAATGAAACAAACCTTCCTCACAAAATATCAGGATTACTGTAGGACCAGGGATCTAAAAGTCAAAATCTTTCAAATGACTACAAAATAAAATGAGACACTAGAGGAATATGTTGAAAGGTTTCAGTATAACTTGCAAAGATCACCATATGACACACTACCAAGTGAGGTACTTAAATCCACTTTGATAAAAGGAATGAAGGGTGAATGGGTAGAAACGCTGAATTTAATGGGGAAGGGTGATATTTATCAGGAAACTTATGATAACATTATCTTATTGTGCATCAGGTGCTCACGTGGAAGTACACGGACCAGATCAGGAATGCAGGTTCCCCTCACCAGAAATAATAACATTACTATTGGGGGTGTCACCCGAGTCAAAGTTGGTAATCTATTAGAGAATTTCAAAACTGATATTTTGAGTACTCTGACTACACAATTGGATGTTTTGCAGGCTAAGCAAAAACAGGGAGAAGCAGAACAATCCTTGGCCATATTTTTCCACCGATGTAGAAAGAAACATGGTCCGAGGGAATTTCCTTTGGATGTGGTTCAAGTGTGTGCTATTTGTGCCAAAGACCATGCAATAGAAAAATTCCCATCGCTCCCAAGACTAAAAGTTGTCTTTAAAGAGGAAGAAGAGGAAAAAAAACCAGTATATATGAGGGCTCAAGATCGCCAATGGCAGGCTTGCCCCCCAGGTACGCTACAAGATCCTTACTATTTTTTTTATGGACAGTATAAACAACAAAAAAATTATGGAAACACATGCCAGGGCTAGCCATTTTCTAACCCTACCTGGAAGTCCCAACAATATCCTAATGCACCCTAGCCAAATCAATTTGCTACAAATCCCACCTGGCCAAATCAATCAGCTGTAAATCCCACCTGGCCTAACTCGCCATACCCTACCCCATCCTAGAAAAATCCAAGTAATAATCCCTATCCTTCACAGTGGACTAACATAGCTTCCCAAACCCCCAATTGGAATCAAAACTGGAAGCACCCCATGGGGATGACCAATCAACCCATGTGGATAGCTCCCCAAGCTCAACCCACTTTACAAGTGCCACTCCAATTACCCCAGAACCTACAACCACAAATGCATCCTCAATTACCAGCTCAACCCAATCCAAATCCTAATAATAGACCAGCCCAACTTGTACAAATTATTGATAATTTGGACAGGGAAATCAACTCTGTAGTGCGCAACAAAATCTAGTTGAGGTCAGGATGCATAATTTCTCCTGAAGAAAATAAAATTCACCGAGAGAAGGAGAATGAAAATATACAACCAACAATAACACCCTCAACTGCGGTCATAATGGAAGAAATAGAACAAGGGGGAAACACAGTTGAGCCACAGAACCCTGATGAGGATGCAACTCCTCCTCCTCTGTTTCCCAAGATGCTAATGATATCAAAGCCACCTGTATATCCTAACTTCGACATTGTAGGGGAACTAAAGAATCTTTATGTTAAGATACCACTCCTACAGGCTCTGCAAGACATCCCAATTTATGCAAAGAAAATTAAGGAATTATGTGGGAAGAAGCCTGTTAGGAAAGCCAAAAATCCATCAATTGTTCGTGTGGTAGGATCTTTGTCGGATCTTATTTTGGGCAAGAAGGAGCTGGTCAAGTATACATACCCAAGGAATATCGTGGTAACAATGTAGATTAAGGGCTGTTCTTTTCCAAATACACTAGTAAATTTGGGGGAAATGATTAATATCCTGACCATCGAGACCTTTAATATCCTGGGTTTCACCTCCTTCTAACCTACTTCAATTATGTTACAATTGGCTGATAGATCAGTGGTTAAACTAGTTGACACATTACAAGATATATCAATTTCAGTCGACTCTTGGGAATACCTAGCTGATTTCCTCATTATCAACCCAAGAAGTGGACTCAATGGACACCCATTGATACTAGGAAGACCATGCCTCGCAACAATAGATGCATATATAGGATGTCACACAGGAAACATGACTATTTCTAGAGGAAGTGCTACAAAAAACCTCATTCTGTATCCTCTAGCTAAAACAAGTCTGCCTATTATACATCAGCAGTTTCCACCACCCAGATATCCAGAAAAGGATCTACGACCTCCTCTCACATTGGAAGAAGCTCTCAGACTCAAGAACCAACTATAAGATGATGTGATCAGTAGCTTCATTAACAACCCAACCATTATAAGCAATCCAACATGTCAAATGCTAAAATCTGTGTTAGATAATGAAGCACAGGGAGATCCTTTGGAATAATTGATGGAACAACAGATCCCCACTACTGCTGTCCATAACAAAAAATCAGTTGAAATTACACCAGGGAGGTTTCTGAATATTAATGCTAATTTAAATGAGCATCAACAACACAAATTAATTCAGATCCTTTCTAAATATCACCAGGATTTTGCTTGGGAATATCCTGACATGAAGGGCATCGATCCCCAACTCTGTACACATCATATCTATATTAAGAAAGATGCCTGACCCATCCAACAACCCCAACGAAGATTGAACCATCATCTCAGGGATGTTGTTAAATAAGAGTTACAAAAACTGTTGGATGTATATTTTATATATCCTATTTCAGATAGTTGGTGGGTTTCCACACTAGTAATCGTCCCCAAGAAGAATGGGAAATGGCGAATTTGTGTAAACTACAGAGAACTCAATAAAGCTACCCAAAAGGACCACTTTTCCTTACCCTTTATTGATCAAGTCCTCGACACTTTAGTAGTAAACCAATTCTTCTCCTTAGATGGTTTTAGTGGCTATAATCAGATCCAGATTGCTCTGGAAGACCAAGATAAAAATACATTTACATGTCCCTAGGGTACCTTTGCATATAGAGTTATTCCCTTTGGGTTATGTAATTCTCTAGCCACATTCCTGAGGGCCATTTTGATCATATTTTATGATCTAATTAATGAAGGAATTGAAGTTTACATGGACGATTTCACCCCTTATGGCACTGATTTTGATCAATCTCTGAGCAATGTAGATAAGGTACTGGAATCATGCATTGCTACTAGGATGTGTTTGAGTCATGAGAAATCTCATATTATGATTACCGAAGGTGTGGTACTGGGGCACTATGTTTCTGCAGAGGGAATCAAGGTAAACCCAACAAAAATAGAGGTAATCCTTAATCTGCCTACACCTCACACACAAACTGAGGTATGCAGTTTCCTTGGCGCTGCAGGATGCTACCGCAGATTCATAGAAATTTTTTCAAGAACAACTGCACCTTTACATGATTTAACTGGTAATGTAGAATTTCAGTGGTCTGACAAGTGTGATGTTGCGTTTGCAGGAATTAAAAAACTGGTCTCAACAGCACCAGTGCTGAGAGGACCAAACTGGAAATTTCCATTTCATATTTCTATGGATGCATCGGATATTGCCATAGGCACTATCCTTGGACAGGAAAAAGACAAGAAACCTTATGCTATTTACTTTATTAGCAAAAATCTCACTCTCGCTAAATTAAATTATACAGTAACAGAAAAATAATTTTTAGCTGTTATACATGTTATTAATAAATTCTGCCACTATATAACAGGCTACCCAATTATTTTTTATACTGATCATTCTGCTATTAAATATCTAGCTAACAAACCAATCACTAATGGATGGGTTACCCGGTGGTTGTTATTATTGCAGGAATTCAACATCACCATCAAGGACAGGCCCAGAAGAGAGAATCTTGTCACACTTTTCTTGTCCCGCATACCCAAAACAAATGATTCTATGACAGTGGATGACAAATTTCCAGACGAACACATGTTCACAGTCACTATTAAAATGCCATGGTACGCTGATGTGGTTAATTATCTGGCAGCTGGGAAACTACCAACACATCTATCACCAAGAGAAAGGAAACTGATCATCCAACACAATGCACGATTCACTTGGATTGGTGGATATTTGTTCCACATAGGGGTTGACCTCCAGATCCGAAGATGTGTAAGGGATGATGAGATTTATGATTTTCTGAAGGTGGGTCATGGTGAGCCCCGTGGCAGACATTTTTCATAACGCAGAATTGGGCATAAGATTTTATAGATGGGCTACTATTGGCCCTCAGTATTTAAGGATGCGAAGAAGTATGTCTAGGCCTGCGATAGCTGTCAAAGGATGGGTTGACCTAACCAAGCAGATGAAATTCCCTTGCAAGAACAAATAGTCGCAAAACCTTTTGAAAGATGGGAATTAGATTTTGTTTTCCCCTTTAATCCAAAATCAAATTAGAAGGATTATATTTTAGTTGCAACAGACTATACGACCGAATGGGTAGAGGAAGTAGCCTTGTCAAACACAATGAAGGAAGCAATCATTAAATTTCTTTTCGAACTATTTGTATGCTATGGATTACCCAGTGAAGTAATCAATGACAGAGGGTCGCAATTCATAGCCCATAGAATCACGACCACCCTGTGAAATTATCATATTAAACACAAAGTTACTTCCCCCTATCACCCAAAGGAAAACAGACAAGTAGGAAGTACCAATAAATTCTTAGAGGCAATTTTGACAAAAACAGTCTCAACAAACTGTCAGAATTGAGTAGCCGAGCTTCCAAATGCCTTATGGGCCTATCGCACAACATGGCGTAACACTATTGGCTACTCTCCTTATCATCTACTCTATGGAAAAGAACCTATCTTCCCAATTGAATTTGAGATAAAGACTCTAAGGATGGCCCAGTAAATTGGACTAGATCTTACAGAGGCACATAAACAACGCTTACAACAGCTCAACGAGCTAGACGAAGCACGCATGTTCACCTTACAACACACAACTGTGTTCAAAATCAGAGAGATAGCTGGCACGATAAACATATCAAGAAGAAATACTTCCAGAAAGGTGATTGGGTGCTTCTCCATGACTCCAAATTCCAGGATTTTCCTAGAAAAATACAGACAAGGTGGCTTAGACCGTATGAAATCCATGAAGTCCATGATAACGACACTGTCACCTTAGTCACCATCGACAGATTTGGTTCTCCTTTTCTGGTAAATGGACATCGGTTACGACTCTACCATCAACCGCTTTCAAAATAATCCTTTTGCCAAGAAGTAAGTAAGGACCCTACTGTTCATATTTTAGCTGGTTGGGAAGGTAACCTAGCAGCCTCAACTTCATAAAATGACGATTCTTATTAGCAATGTACATATTGTATATAGTTTTCTTTATAGATTTTATTAAGCCTTTAGTTTTTTTACTTTTTAAAAGTCACTTGAGAGAATGAGAACTGGGAAAGATGACTGTAATGAGTATAATTAGCACTCTTTTCTGTTCCTTGCTCCTACAAAAAAAACCCCACTAAATATAAACCTTGTTTTCACAGAAGATGAACATGTCTGCATGATACTAATAGACCATCCAATACTTTGATTATTGAATAAACTTACCCATAGAAATTGAATGAATTTAGTTGATGACTAATCAATCATATATTCACTAAAAAAAATGTCTGTGGGAGGTTTCCAATCAACTAACTAGATGGTTAAAATTTGAACATCATCATTGCCGTTCATTTAAAACGAAACAATTGTTGTTCCCTTCGTGTGATTGTTGATTCCTTTGCATATGGTTACCGTTCATTTGAGAGGAACAACTACTGTTACCTTCACACGATTGTTGTTTCCATCACTAGTAGTATCGTCCATTCAAAATAACGATTGTCATTCCCTTTGTTACACTGTTGTTCCCTTTATAGTGACTATTGTTCCTTTTTCAGTTAGTGCTATTCATTCGAAACGAGCAACTGTTGTTCCTTCTACATTTTTTCTTATTGTTGTTCCTTTTTCTCAAAAGTCACGATACTTTTCTCATGAACAAGCATGCCGTTATTACGTCAGTCACTCCTTTGGGTATGACCTTCACTAATTAATTTTCATCAGCACTACTTCTAATGATCATAAGTAACGATTTGTCATTTTTGTGTGGACTATTTAACATAGCTTATCGGATTGTTTTTGGATTAATTTCTCCAAATTATCTTAAAAATTGTTCATAATTCATTAACCACCATAATTCATTTCTTTCCCCTATATATCTACATATACTTGAATGATAATCTTCCTTCATATTATAATAAGGAGTATAAAGAACATTTTTTCTTGGCATTCTTACACTTCTTACGCCATCCCTCACTCTTAAGGAGTAGATGAGCCTCCCTTGATAGAACCTAAAATAAAAAAATTAAATATAAGTAAAGTAATAAACTTCTCCCACAAAGGATAGGTGTCTCATCACGAGCCAACCTACCATGATCATCGGATAATAATATAAGTGACATTCCCACTATGGATACCATACCAGGGCAATGGCCTTTGGCATTTTCTTTTGTCAAAGGACAAGAGGTCTCATCATGAGCTGACTTGTTCACTTAAGTTACGATCTAGTGAGTGGCATTATCGTTATCTGACTACCAAACCAAGATAGTTCTCTTTTTGGGAAAAGATGATTCAAACTATTTATTAAGGATACAGGCTCATCTATGGGTTAAAAAGAAACCTTGTTGAGGCTATGGGCGCCTGCTTGCAGCAGTGACTTTGCCTATGGTATCGAAATTTATCTTTAATACACCAAGTTTTTTGTGTGTTCCTAGATTTCCTTTCCTAAAAAAGAGGCTATCATTCCAGTTATATCCAATAACAAGGGAGAGTTACAACGTTATGATATGTGGAACATTTCTAAAATACGTGAACAAATTTAAAAATGATTTGGAATCTTTTTCCTTAAATTGAACATAGGTATGTCTTATTTGAATTTTCCACACAAAGTGATGATTGTTCATAATTACCGTTAAAGTTATTTTTGAAAATTTATTAATGATTGCTTTTTTCTAGTGGCAGTGGTGGCATAGTAATCTAACCTCACCTGAACTACCTGCCATTATTACACTCGTACATTTTGACGGTCGAGGTCGACCTTTCCATTTATGAGGGGGTAGATATTCTGCACATTTACTGATAGATCATAATGATTGTAATAAATGGGAAAACTCACATTTTTATACACAGTGTTGTTCTATGATATTTTCTATTTCTATTGTTTAAAAAAGATGGCTGAACTAAGCTGCAGCAAGGAACGATAGTCATCGTCATCTGCTCATAGAAAACATGGGTGGCCGAAGTGTACGTCGAGAGCCCACATTACTGCAGGTAATCGAGCAGGCAAGAGAAATTTTACACCGTCTCAGGTGGACAGAGTACTTCAACAAGTTGCAAGGATATGACACGAATATCATGCTCACATTTTTGCAGAACTTGCAGGGAGGAGTCTCCATGGTCCATTACATATGAATTTTGGTGACTAAGGAAATTATAGAAGAGGTTACAGGCCTCCCCAACACATGCATATAGTGGACCGGGAAGTATACAATGCTCAAGGAGGCTGTGGAATATTTCGTAGATCCCGGAGAAGAACTTGATAAAAAGGGGAAGGGACTCAACCCCACCACTCTCAACGAGCCATGGAGGGAGCTGGCAGGAGTAATAAAAAGGTATATCACTTGTGATGGGAGGTACGATGTGGTGCGGCCGTGCCACCTCAAATTTTTAGCAGCACTCAAATAGAGGTTAGTAATCAATTTACCATTTTTTCTAAATGCCATGTTACATGAAGTCGCTGCAAGAACTCAGAAGGCTAAAGATCCCGTCACTATAATTAGTCACCATGGACTAGTAAATATGATATTAAACAGATCCTTGAGCCAAACTCAAATAAGTTTGGGTGATCTAATCAAGGCTGATAGGCCTCTACAAATGAAACAACCCAAATCACACCATGAAAACTCCCCACAGGGAATTGAGGCAACACATGAAGGGGGAGATAACACCCAAATGGAAATTCCATTACCCCAGCTTGAAATTGAGACAACCTAGGAAGGAGGAGATAGTGTCCAATTGGAAGTCCCATTTCCCTAGCCTGAAATTGAGGCAGACCCCATCCAGCTGGCAGAAATTCAGACCACACAGGCAGAAACATAAAAGAAGAAAAGAAAAATAACAATTGTTGTTCCTAAAAACCCCACTGAGAAGAGAAGAAGAATTAAAAGGATAACACAATATGAAGAAAACAAGGGAGATATACAGACATAACAACCCTCATAGGAAAATACTCAGGAAATTGAACGGACAGAACATACCTTACAGGAAAACACTTAGGGAAATACACATCCATCACTTGAAAGGCTTACATAACATTTCTTCAAAATTTATGAGGTAGAGATGGCTCAAGTATTAGGGAACTTAAGGACATCAGTCACCAAAGACACAAGCAGGTCTGAAGAACACCAAGAACCAAATTCCTCTTCAAACCTTGCCTTGGACCTCCCTGACATAGAGATGTCGTTCCCCGAAAATATAGAACGTCCAGAACCTCACATTGAGGTAAACAACCCTGTAGAACAGACAAAGCACACAAAAGAAACAAAGGAATAGTCATTGGCTGATAAAGGTGAGGAAAACCCTGACATTCCCCATAAACAGAAAATAGCAGGAAAAGGCCACAATAAAATCATAAAATTGAATTAGGAAAACAAGCTGTTGAGGAGAAGGGTTAAAAAAATTAAAGTACCAAAGCAAAAAGTTGGTAGACTCAAGGAAATAATTAAATAATTAAGGAAACAATTGGAGCAGGCTGATAAGGCCTATGAAAGGAAGAAATCCAAAAGGCCTAGAACACAAGGAAGGAATCGACTTCTTAGGAAGAGAACCCATACAAGTTATGTTGGAACGCAGACAAAGTTGCATGCCCCTGAAGAAACAACAGAGATGGAAGCTCAAATAGAGATTCCAACAGCAGAGGGAGAAACTGTTCAAAATGAAGAAGTGATTCCTTTGGAAACACAGGAAATGGAAACTCAAACAGAGATTCCAACAACAAAATAAACAATTGCCCAATTCGAGGAAGTGATTCCTACAGATTTTCCTGCTCCTTTAGAGACAATTGATGCAGAGACCCAGAAAGATGACCCAGCCAAAGAAGAGACATCTGTTTAGACTCAGGAATCATTTCAGTTTCCTGAACATAGTGACATTATTGACAGGTTAGAGGCAGAGCTGGTGCAAACCCAACAGACCTTGACTTAGTGCAGAAGTGAGATGGTAACCATGGCAGAGCATAAAAAAGTTGTGAAACAAATTAAAGCCATTTAAGCAATAGAAAAATATAATTTTGCTGAGCTCACCAGAGCTCAAGGGAAGGTAAAGAAAGTACAAGGCCAATTAGATAAATCTTTGGAGCAAATCAAAGAAATTTTCTTTGTCTATACTGATGCAATAGATTGCAGGGCTCTTGCTACTAATTACACCTTGTTTTTATTGGAGTGTTATTTTTTGCTAAGGATAAAATATATTAGAGAAGGTAAACCAATTAAGTTCACCATTGTTTCTGAGTTTTTTTCATGCTTTAGATAACAAGAAGAAAAAGTGCAATACTTTATGTGTGAGCTATACCTCCACAACTTCATCTTGGAAGAAAACAAAAAAGAGAACCCTAGTCCTTTTATTGGGGACATATAGTTCCAAGAATTCTTGTCTTTTACCAAAATCCAAACCATGTGGGCTAAATCACACAAGACGTTCATGAAAAGGGATACTGGTCTAGAACTCTAGATTAGAGGGGAACCTCCTAAATCCTTCACAGCCATTATGAAGCACATAATGTTCATGAAGTGGGAAGGGGTTGTAGACTTCTTAGCTCCTATCCACCGAAAGGTTGTACGTTCAGGTCTACCATATTTTAGGGTGCTTAAAGAAGAAGCTCGTTCTTCTTCCAAACTAAGATGGGATGCCTCCCCAAATGCAGTCAAGAGTAGGGAACCCTTTTGTTTCAAAAAATTTCATGCAACCACCTTCATGGTGGAAAGGTATACCATAATGATCCTGGATGAAGGACTTGCTTAGATTGGGTGCAGATATAGTCCTCTTGTTATTTGGTATCCCCCAGAAGGTTACTAGAGTGATTATCAAATTAATAGGAAGAGGGAAGATGCTACTTTTGAAGAGATCAGAAGTAATAATGGGTTAAGGAAACCTGTTGAACCAACCTCTCCTCCTTACAACATCACTTCTTTACATGTAAGATATCTGCTTGCATGGGGGCATGCAAGAAGGTAAGCTGGGGGGTATTTTGAGTTGAGGAAAAGGTACGAATATCCTCCTTATTCCCATGGTTTATGATATAATCTTGATTGACTTTTCCATTAATTAGAAATAATTAGGATAGAAAATGATTAAAAAGTCTTCTAGAAATATTATTGAGTAATATTAGATAAATTCTAAAATTCGGTTGGAATTGTTTGATTTTATTGCAGGAATAGATAGATCTTGTTAAACTCAAATATTTTGAAGATACAAAGACTATTGGAAGATAAAGAGATCAGGCACAAAGAATTTTTGAGGAAGATTGATTCTCTATGTTGTAAACTTTATAAATAGTAAAAACAATCTTGAGGATCTCTCGATCCTCAGGATGGCTTAAATTACCCATATCATTGTAATATATAGAGGGTAACGAATCATATAAAGACATCTAATAAAATTATCCAAGCATTCAGAACTTGGAATTGCTCTGTACAAGTAGTCTTTTGCAAATGTTGTACCAGTTATGGAATTAATAGAAGCTTTGGGCGTTTTCACCATTTTTGCATACTGAGTTTCTAGCAGCAGTGCTTCTGAAGACCGAGGGCCTAGTTTGAAGGAGTTACCATCTCAATCTGTAATTGTATCGATTTGATTTCAGTTTTGTGATTTAAATCTCTTTTGCAACAATTAAAGATGAATGCATGAGTGTGTTGATGTTTTTATGGATTAGTTGTGTTGTTTGATTATAGAAGATAGATGCTTCATTTGAATGTTACCGATTGTTGTTCCATTTCTCCTTGATGAAGTTTGTTGATCGACAATTCCTCTCATTTTCGCATACGTTGTTCCTTTCGCTTAATTTAGCATTTGTTGTTCCTTTCGCTTAATTTAGCATTTGTTGTTCCTTTCGTTTAAAGTACATTTGTTGTTCCTTCTCAATTTACAGTACTTAGTTGTTCTTTCTAGCTGATTAAATAGTCATTGATAGATCAGTTTATTAAGCACTTTCATAAATTCAATTACTGTTTCTTAGTTAGATCAATTCGACAATTTAGTTAAATGCCTTTAATTCACAACATGTTATAGATCAGATTTCAATTCTGTTGAGTATAGGTTTTAGCTTCAGAGTTTTAATGAATGTGTGAGGAACTTGGTTGTTGATAAAATCAGATTTGCTTTGACTACACGATTTTAGCCTCTACATATATCTGCATAGACTTTGCTTATATTCTTGAAATAAAAGATGAATCCTCGGGTTGATAAATTAATGTTAAAATAAGGTTGTTTTAAGACATCTTTAGAGCCCAACACAACTCAAACCCCTAAGGGTGCTCAATGTGGACCTCTTCCTCAATGAAGCCATTGAGGAAGGCGGTATTCACATCCATATAATGAATGCTCCAACCCATCTCAAAATATATAGAGATAATTTCTTGAATATAGGAGTATTTGGCTATAGGAGCAAAAGTCTCCTCATAGTCTACTCCCTCTCTTTGAGAAAACCCACGAGCCACAAATATGGCCTTGTACTTCTCCACACTACCAGGTTTTGCATGATTTACCTTGTAAAGTCACCTAGAGGTCACAACTGACTTCCCATATGGTCTCAACACAATAACCCATACACCATTCTTCATGATGGAGTTGTGCTCCTCCACCATGGCATCTCTCCACATTTTCTAGCTGGCTACTTCCTCAAGGATGGAGGTCTCTAAGTCTATGATGTTTGTCATCACAACCATATACTATAAAAAATTTCACAGAGGTTTGCTTTCCTTGAATGTGGACCTGGGAGGCTCAACATTCTCTTGAGCATACTGTAAGGTCTGTTCAAACCACCTGGGTTTCCTGACTAAATTTGAAGGGGATGACTACTCACTCACCTCCTTTGGAGTCTGGCTCCTTGCACAGGAAGACTCCACCCTTGGATCCTCCTTTGGTTCCGCCTCCCAGGGACCCTATGCAACTACTGGTAGGTCCTAGGATTTCCTAGATGCCAATTTCTCCTCAATCTTGACATTTTGGCTCACCACAATATTGTATGGATTTAGAAAGAACAATTAGTAGGCTTTCAAATCCTTAATGTACCCCACCAAAATTCCCCTCTCCCCTGAGGGATGCAACTTTGTACTCTTCTCCAAAAGAATGTGGATGTATACTAGACAACCAAAAATCCTGAGATGTCCTATCTCAGGTCTGTTTCCCATGAATTCTTCCTCCGATGTTTTACCCTCCAGTATTTAGTGTCATCTCCTATTCTGCAAATACATAGCTCTATTGCAGGCTTATACCCATAGAGACATAAGAAAACTCTGGTCGTGCATCATGGAATTAATTGCACTAATGATAGACCTATTATTCCTCTTTGCAACCCCATCTTACTATGGTTTGTAGGTCACTATCTACTCCATCTCGATCCCTGCCTCATTGTAGAAATCAATGAACTATGTAGAGGTGAACTCACCCCCATTATCCATCATCAATACCTTGATCTTCCTTCTTGTCATTTTCTCCACCCGATATTTGGAAGCTTGGAAGTGACTGAAGACCTTGTCCTTGGTCTTCATAAAGTAGATCCAGGTCTTCCTGGAGAAGTCAACAATGAAGGTCATATAGTAGGATGTTCCCTTCACTGAAGCTACTAACATAGGATCACCAACGTATGAATGGATAATATCCAACATGCCCTTTGATCGAGTCTCACTTCTAGGAAAGGTTACCTTGACATTCTTTCCAGGTGCACAGACTTTGCACACCCCCTACTAGTCCAAACTGAGATCTAAAATCCCATGACCATCTGCCTCAGTAATGGTATAGCTTTGTGATGGAGATGACCCATCCTACCATGCCATAGATCGCACAAGCTCTCACTGGTGTGAAACAATGTCTGCCCAGGATGGCCCTATAGTCTATAAATGTTCCCATCCCGAGTCCAATCCTCATAGCAGTGTCTGTACTAACTTCATCTAGGTGAATGAACACCTACCCCCTCTGGAATTTAACCTCATAACCTTTTTCCTCGATTATTGAGATGGAAAATAGGTTCTTCTTTAGGCCAGGTACGTACAATACCTCATGTGCATAAAAGGATCCTCCTGACTCAAGATGGAACTACATTGTCCCCTGAACCTACACTACATACTTGATATTATCACCAAGCTATATGTGTAGATCTGAGTCATCCTATGAAAAATGTTTAACATCTCTCTAGCCTCTGTCATGTGGCACAATGCGCCACTGTCCAAGTAACATGCACCGCTAGGAGTAGTGATGGTAGAAAGATAAGACACAAATGCATAGTAATTATCTAACTTGCATGCAAGTTCGCTCAACTGTGTCTCTGTAGTTTCTACAACTATCTGTAACTTCTCTTTGCCTTTCTTCCACCATGGACACTGAGAAGTGAAATGGCCGTTCTTACGAAATATATAACATTTTATCTTTCCCATACCTCTCTTATACCTAGATTTTTGTCCCTCTCCTTGAGTACCAACCTTCTTGATAAATTTTCCTTTACCTTTCTTTGTCTTGATAACAAGGGCTAAGTTATCATCTTCTACAAATCCTCCCTGCTTTCCAAATATGGACTCTCTACAAGTATCCTCCTGAATGCAGTCATCCCAAAGTCTCTCCCACTTGGGAAGTTTATCTCTGGAATAGATTCCCATGATGAATGGTTCCCATGCCTTGGAGAACCCAATCAGAGAAACATTTACTAATTCTGCATCCAAGACAACCTCTCCTACAACTAAAAGCTGGTCATGAACCTATGTGATCCTCATAAGGTAACTAGTTACATTGTCTGAGGTGGACATTCTACATCTCTAAGTTTGGTTTTAAGGATTATTTTACAACTCATATTGTCACTTTGAAAGAGTGACACAAGGACATAAAAAATCTCCTTAGATCTGAACTTTTCTGCAACATACAGGATTAGATGATCCTTGATGGCTTCAAGGATCACCCTCTGTGCCTTTATACCCTTCTTATCCCATGCTTCCTACACTATAGTGTCTACCACTTCTAGCGTACCCTTTGAGGTCTGCGCTGGAACTGGAGGAGGGTTGGTCACGACTTCCCACAAGTACCCTTCCTTCAAGATCACTGAGATTTTGGCTATCTAGGGAAAGAAGTTAGAAACCCCATCTAGTCAATCCTTAACCTTCACAGTAGTTACTAACATGGATGATCTGACCTTTATCCTTTAACCCACTAAAGTAATCTACACTAAAGGGATTTGATANATCACTGAGATTTTGGCTATCTAGGGAAAGAAGTTAGAAACCCCATCTAGTCAATCCTTAACCTTCACAGTAGTTACTAACATGGATGATCTGACCTTTATCCTTTAACCCACTAAAGTAATCTACACTAAAGGGATTTGATACCATGTTAATTTCTCTAAAATTAGCTAACTACATAAAAATATTAGATCTAAATACTTTGATGAAATTATTAACTCTTGCATGCAGTGGAAAACATGAAAAGCAATCACACAGTACACAATTTTTATGCTCTTCCAAATCAGTTCTTCATCAAATTACTTTGAAACTTACAAGAGCTCCCCTCACAAGGAAAAAGACTCTAAGAGAAAACAAAAAACACAAAAACCAAATCTACAAACCTGAACCACATCGCCTCAATTAGCGTGATGATGAATATTTGAGGTTATTTGTATGGATCTGTATGGACCTATACGTATTTGTACGAATCTGCTACTGCTGAAATAAATGTGGCCTCCTTGTAATGTGTGTGACTTGCTACAATAAATGGAGCCTACACTCACACGTACCACCCTGCTATATGGATCTGCTGCTTTGGGATGCATGTGACCTCCTTGGGAAGTGTGCACTGCCTTGGGATGCATGCGCCATTCCTTGGGAAGACTTCCTGGGGATGCATGCACCATTCCTTGGGAAGCGTGCAACATGTTTTCCTTTTCTCGCCAAGCTGAAAATCAAATCTGATTTTCCCTTTAGTTCACGTGACTTGTGAAATTAATTCTCTCAATGTGTATTTTTCCTTTACTCTCTCTGTCTTTATATTTTTTACATTAGCCATTTACCTATTCTCAATAGTCAAGATTAGATCATGAGATCAATGCCTATATTTTAATTAAATCATTAAGTGACTTTAGCTTATCCACTTTCTTAATTAAAAGTCACTTTAATAAAATACGTTCACCTTTATTAATAAATTAATAAAGTGAACTTTAGGAAAGTTAAGGATACATTTAATGACGATTTCCACAAGTAGACACCCTTCTGGAAATGCATGTACGATCTACAAACACTAACATTGGATTAGATGTTGTTTTGGATATTCAGTGGTGTATTTTGGTAGGTAACTACTTCAATAACAATTGTGCATAAGTTCTCTCTTTACACCAACATGATCATGATGTGACTCTCAAAGGAATTGAACCGAATAACATCCAATATGTGGATTCCAAACACATGTCCAAACTTTGTTTTAAATCCATCATTTAGATCTACATTAATATTGGTAAAATTAAACCCAATATTAGTAAAATTGGGCTCTAACCATCTTGAAGGATTGTCTTCTTAAAGTGAAGCATGTATGCAAGTTGTTGTAGAGACTTTCCTTGCCTTTTCTTTCCATGTATAGCCTTGCCTTGCCATGTCTTACCTTGACTTGAATTTCTTTGCCTTGCCTTGCCATGTATTGCCATGCCTTGCCTTGCCATGTTTAGACTTTCCTTTCCTTTTCTTGCCATGTCTATCCTTGCCTTTCCATGTCTAGCTTTTCGTTGCCATGTGTTTCCTCGCCATGCCTAGCCTTGCATTTCCTTTCCTTGTATTTGTAATGATGTAATATGTGAAACTAAAATTAAAAAAAACATCCATTCACCATCCAATGTCCTCAAATGAACTCAGAGTTTGTCCTTGCAACTAGAATCATCATAATCCCATTATGTTTATGAAATGAATCATGAATATGAGTAAAAGAATGAAAAGTTACGTGTTCATCACATAAGTACTTAATGATCCACAAAGTAAGCATGTATATGTGAATTATGTGTGATAAAATAAAAATTTAGGTTCAAAAGTTTATTTGCCAACAATATTTAAAAGTTATTATTCTATCAGATGAAGTATCATGTACCAAACTTTCTCATCACTATCCCAAAAAGGAAAACCTATGCTATTGTAAAATCAAAATACCTAGAACATGACCATGATCTAGACCTATACCTATACCTATACCTTGCCTTGCCGTGCCTTGTCTTGTCATGTCTAGACTTGGCTTTCCTTGCCTTGCCATGGCTTGCCTTGATTTTCCTTTCCTTTCCTTGGATTGCATTACCTTGCCTTGCCTTTCCTTGGATTGCATTACCTGTCCTTTCCTTGACTTAGACATAGACCATGAACTAGACCTAGACCATGACCTATACCTATACCTAGAATTAGACCATGACCTAAACCTACACCTACACCTATACCGTGGCCTAGATCTATACCTAGACCTTGCCTTGCCATGCCTTTCCTTGCCATGTCTAGCCTTTCTTTGCCTTGCCTTACCTTGCATTTACTTTCCTAGCCTTACTTTTCCTTGACTTAAATTTATACCATGAGCTAGACCTAGACCTAGACTTATACCTAGACAATGAACTAGACCTAGAACTAGACCTAGACCTATACTTAGACCTTGATATTCCATGCCTTGCCTTGGCACATTTAGCCTCGCTTTGTCTTGAATTTCTTTTCCTTTCCTTGCCTTGCATTGCCTTTCCTTGCAATTGCTTACCCTGCCTTTCCTTACTTTGACTTAAACATAGACCATGACCTAGACCTAGACCTAGACCTAAACCTAAACCATGTCCATGACCTAGACCTAGACTTTGCCTTTCCATGTCTTGCCTTTCTTTTCCTTTCCATGTCTATCCTTTCCTTTCCTTTCTTTTCCTTTCCTTTCCATGCCCTAGACCATGACCTAGACCTAGACCTAGACCTAGAGTTTTCCTTGCCATGCCTTGCCTTACCTTGTATATCCTTGTCTTGCCTTGCATTGCATCACCTTGCCTTTGCTTGCCATATCTTACTTTTCATTGCCTTGAATTGACTTTCCTTGCATTGCTTTTCCTTTCCTTGACTTAGAACTAGACCATGACCTATACCTAGACATTACACGACATATTTAAATATTTTAAAGTCAATCTCCTTCCTCCCCAATCCATACTTATTGATCACATAGATGCACTTGCTCAATGATGCTATTCCACCGCACTTAGGGCATGTCCCATCAAAGCAATATTTTTTATAGAATGTACAACCCTCTAGCCTTGTACACAAGATGTTGTGAATAAAGTCTCTTTTTGATGACAACAACAATATAATTGAGCATTCTTGCACAAGGGTGTTATGTAATACCTGAAAACATATATATGTGTGTGTGTGTCATAATAATAACCATACTCAATGTGATATTTGCAACACATGTGTTATGGATTGTGTTTACACAAACATAACAAGGCTTGCATTTATGGAAATATATTTGGCCCAAGTTAAGTGCACTATGTACAATCTTGAATCTCTCATACAATTCTATCTCTGTCATGTCAAGAAAGTGTTTAATGTGGGGTTCATGGTCCCTAGATCCCCTTCTCAATTTCAGTACATCTTTTTGGTTGGAAGAAGGCCTAGTGTTCTCATGCCAAAAATCATGTACTAATCCATTAATTTCTCCAATTAATTTCATGTCAGAATGAGGTATCCTACCAGTGAAGGCCCACAAATATGTTGGGCCATCTGTGTCAAGGCTATATATCTATTAGAATACTTTCTAATGATTTTGATATTTCATTTAATGAGATGAGAGGCTTGTTGGAGTGAACGATATTTTCTTGTGATCTTGCTAACAATTAATTATGACTAGACACATCGGGTTGCATTATGGTCTTTAGAACGATTTTTCTTACCAATTTTTTGAAAATCATCCATAAGGTTTCTAACAATATGATGAGTTTTTTTAAGCTTTTGACTGTTTTAATGCCTAAAATTCTCATAACAATGGTCAAACTTCTATATTTTAACAAATGAAAAAATAATTGACATTTAGCGGCATCATATTTTGGTTCAAAATATTCTTTAATGATTTTTTAAGAATGATTACTAATAATTTGGTTAGGTAACTTAATTTCAAGTGATTCTATACCACTTTCATCCACCTGAATGTGTTTATGATTTATTTGCCACACACTGATAATATAGGTAGGGGCGATGAACCCATATTATGGCACTCTTGACCTCCCTGCTATGGATTTACAAATGTAGCAGTTCTTTCCCCTTCAATCACTGGTGGATCAATTATGGGAGGAGAGTGGACATGCTCATGACTAGTTTTTGGAACATCTGACCGTCCAACAAGAGGTTGCACCACATGAAGTTATTCACCAGATATCTATGCACCAGTTGCCTCTCTAGTTTCATCCATTGTATAATCATCTCCAAGAAACTCCTTCATCATCTGGTCATTGACAACAACTTGTCTTGATGAGATAATGATTGGAGGTTCAATAGAAGTCTGAACGAGATTGGTCTCTACTGAAATACTTCACTTTGCTTGTGCTGATGGATGAGAAACAACAACTACATCTATTCCACTATAATTTGGATTGATTTCTACTGAAAGCCTACGTTTTAAAATACCTAACCTTGCTTTTTATCTTTCTTCAATTACCTTTCAATGGGTTTTTCTTTCCTCGAAGAATTTCTACGTTGATTTCGTAGGTTCCCCATGTTTAAAGAGTACAATTTCCTTCCAAGTAAGCACAATTTTTTTTCTTTCCACTGACAATTGTTTTCCAATTTCACAATTTTGTTTACCAATTACACAAGAATATACAAGTTTGTTTTCCACTGACAATTATCTTCTAGTTAAACAATTATTTCTACCAATTACATAAGAAGGCACAAGTTTGTTTTCCACTGACAATTGTCTTCCATTTACACAAATTTGTCTACCAATTACACAACAAGACACAAGTTTTATTTCCACCGACAATTGTCTTCCAATTAAACAAATTTGTCTACCAAATACACAAGAAGACACAAGTTTGTTTTCCACTAACAATTATCTTCCAATTGCACAAATTTCTCTACCAACTACACAAGAAGATACAAGTTTGTTTTTCAAAAAGACAAAAAGACAACAAACTTGTTTGATGTTTCTATTTATGCGTGCATATGTCAGGATAGTTTGAGTTTTTTAGACATAATGAGGTGGACGTGTGTGCCTACCTCATATCCCTACCTAGCAGGAACACACACATGTTCCTGTTGGGTAGGGATACGAGGCAGATACATTACCCAACCTCATTTATTTCTACTCACAAGAGTGTATGCATGTTCTTAATGCAACAGATAAAAAATTTATTGAATGGCCCAGATAAATTTATGAATAAATGTGTATAGGGTTTGGGGACAACTAGGACCTAAGGGCTTAAGATTGAAAGTGATTTTATGCATAGGGAAGTGGTTATATCCCCAAGATGGAGGTGAAAGGGTTGTGGGGCCTTCAACAAGAGGTATAGGCATAGTGCACTTAGGACTTGGGTGTGGAGGGGGTTAAGGGTCAGGTATATGTCGGGGAATAGGGTTGTATATGTTATCTCTCTATAATTTCCTTGACTGAGGAGGAAATAGGTATAGGAGTAACCTCAAAACCAACTTGGGACTGGAAGCTAGCCCTTCCAACCAGAGAGTGATCTCTCTCTTCAAATTAATCACTGAAAGGATTGATTTGGTTTAACTCAAAGGATAGTTCTCTAAGATAAATGAATTTATAGGGTTGGTGGAAATATGAACAAAAAGCACATTGGGATTTGGAGTCACTAAAGTTTAAAGTCAATAAAAACTTGCTTGACACTTGGTAGATTTGAGGAAAGACTAAACAGAGGCAAGATAGAAAGTAATATTCTAAGCCAAATAGATATGTTGTAGACAACAGGTTACAGAGAAAACAATAATCGTTCAAGGCATATAACAAGGATGAATCTCAAAGAAATTATAGCAGAAGTACAACTAGAACTACATGCAACATAGAATCTAATAAAGATGAGTTCTAATGCATATATTTCACATCAACATAGAGAAGAAACCATACAATATCAAGCATGAGAAAATAGATCAAAGATTGAGAAATCACGTGCATAAAATATCACAATCACATGTATCTCTTTGGTCCAAACTCAAGGACTTCTGCTCCAACATGTTTTTCATTAACAATAGAGAAAAATTACAATATGTTCAATAGTATTCCCTTACACACTTGCCAACCCCTTTGTTTTCATGATTGTCTGAATATATACAAAAACATACGTCTATAGTATCAAATTCAGATCCAACTATGATCCTACAATAATGCTAACAATTGCACATAATCAACATGAAATCTTTGACGAACTGCTAAAAAGGAGTCAACTTGGAGTCATTTAATTAAACTACAATGAATTTGATATGACAATAAATGAAACCCAAAATCGAGATTTCCACTACTGATGTATGTTAGAGATGAACTTGCACACTTTTCGAACCATTCAAGCTGAGTTGAAGGGGTTCTAGTCATTCTGCCATTGTTGCACAGTAAGTCCTCTACGCAATCACCACCTACAAGAAAAATGCAACAGAGTCTGTGCAACATGTGGTTTGTCATCCTGTGTTTTCTTTCGATCACATCAAACTATAAATATGAGCCTGAAATTTCCTCCGTCTGATGAAATTGTTCATGGCTGCTGCATCTTCAGTTTTATCTAACTTACCATCCTTATGATAACACTTGAGTAAGTATTTCATTCAAAACTCTTCTTGCTTCTTTGAAAATCAGACTGTCATAGTTGTGTAGCAAAGTCGCTGCGCAACTGTAATTTTGTGTTTTTTAAGGAAAAAATACTTTAGCGTAAGTAGAAAAAATATCTCCCCACCAGTAATAATGCCTCTTTGATAGAATAATGTGCTTTTATATGCGAGCCTTTTTGCAAAAAATAAGTCAAAATGGAAAAATGAAAAAAATGTGTCAACTAAGTCTCAGTGGTTCAGTTCTCTGTTGCTTCAGCTATCAAGTCAAGCTTTCCCTTCTTTCCAATCTCCACCTGTTGCAAGATTTTCTTGAGAGCCTTGTTCTCTTTCCTCAAAATGAGGCTCTGTTGATAAAAACTCTTCAACTGTCTGTGTAAGGGTAGGTTCTTCTCACCATTGATGCAACATTGTCTATTGCAAGTCCACAGTCTTTTAGGTGTTCTGCAAAATTCATTTTGAATTCCCTATCTCCCTCTCTGAGTTGAAATATCACATTTTGTTCTTCTCTGAGCTGTTTATTCAGTCTCTTGAAAGTGTTCTTTCCTTCATCATCTTTTTTTTCTGTTGGTTGATTCTGTACTGGGATTTCCTCTTGATGCAACAAATTCCTATTTGAGGACCTTGTTAAAGGCACACTAGGCTTAGGAATCTCCTTTACCTCTAGATTATGTTCTATTTCTTTCCCTTTACTCCTTGTTTTAGAACCAGTTGGGGATGATAGTGTTGGAATTTCTCTTATCATAGAGGTATATTTCATGAAATCCTCTTCTAGATAATTCTTCTTCAGTTCTCTACTTTCATGTTGCAATTGTGCTATGACAAAGTGATCCTTCTTCAACTGTTCTTGTAACTCAAAAATTGAAGTGTCTCTGCCATATGAGAGAGTTTGTTGTATGAAGGTTTCTGGAGTCTGACTAGTTTCCTGTGATGTATGTATAACATGAATTCTCTTTGCTGTAGACATGGTGAGTGGTTTACTAGGAGATTCAATCACTTCTGGAGAGAATTGGAGTTTCTTCCCTTTATTTTTAGCCTGTTGACTTGCTATAGGCTCTTCAGTCTCTTTTACCCTTTTCTTAACAGAACTCTTAGGGATTGATGTTGCAGTTCTTTTCACTGATGAGGGTGTATTTCTTAAGCTTCATGGGATGCCTAGGGAATCTACTGCTATGCTTTATGAATTTAGAAAATAATCCCAGTCTTGATTTCTCTTTCTCAGTTCTTGTAATACTAATAGTTTGATCAAAGAAAATGGAAGAGGCTAGCATCTCCTTTCTCTTTCCTTAGTTGTACTTTGTTAGCTATTTTTCCTAGACTTTTGAAAGGGTAATATGGTAGATTCAAAGGCTTCTTACCAGTGAAGTGCATTAAGAGCCTGATTTGGTATTGGTAAACCCTATTAAATCTTCCTTCACATGTAAAAAACCTTTGGATAACCCTCAACAAATCACTATGAATTTCCAATAAAATCTCTCGGGGTATGATAGCTCCAAATTTAGTATTTCTAAATTTAGGCTTCAGGAAATCATGATAGTAAGATAGGTCTAATTGCATACCTTTGAACCACTATTCTCCATGAGCAGGGATTTATGTTGCAGCAACGATGTTATCTTCAGAAACCTACAACTAGAGGTTTCCCACCTTAGCCTTAGTGCCATAAAAAATCTCTGCAAATTCCTTTGCCACTTGTCTATTGTACCCCTGAAATTTCTCACAAAACCTGATGCAACTGACTTGTTGAAAGGATGCATTGATTGATGGGCCTGCATTTACCAAATTTAAACCCTGTTGCTCAAATTTCACGATGTCATGATGTTGGTATATGTAAACCCTGTGTGAACTATAACCATGTGCAATGATGATTATAACCAGTGCACATCAATATATTTCAATTTTCAACTTGTTGTATCAAGTAACACTTCAAATTATGATACTCTGGATCCTGTGCGCAACAAATGACAACAACAACCTATGCACAACACATGAAAACATTAACCTTTGCGAAGAAAATGAAAACAGTAACCTCTGCATAGTGCGCAACAATGAACAACAACAGGTAATTGTGCACAACAACAAATGGTAACGTCTTATGCACAACAATGAACAATAGTATCCTTTGCGCAACAAGCTTGTCTGAGAGGTTTCTAAATTGTGGATGAAGAGAAATGATTTCTTGATGCTTTCTTTACCTGGAGGGAGGATAAATTTAAAAGATAACTTCAATTAAATCATGAATTATTGCCATCATACCTCATCATAACTCCATACACAACGTTAGGACGTTGAACAAAAACTTGTGCTGCATAATGGTTTTCTTGATGATGCTACATGTCCTTGATAGATTTGATTTCATGAAATCGTTATAAATTTGACAAGACTGAATCTGACTAACTTGAATCGAAATCATGATCCTTCATAATGACCTTTTATTGACATGAAAACCCACATATTTGCAAAAAGACCATAAGTTACATGGTTAAAAAAGAAAACTCATCCCATGACAAACAAACCTATGAATCATGATTAAAGAAAAAAATCATACAATGTTCTTATTTAACCCGAGACATGACTTTATCCTATAATCATATTCAAAACTTAACAACCTATTTATAGGACACTAACAAGATGGATCTAGGGGGGTTTATTTCATGGTCTAGGTATAAATCTAGGTCATGGTCTAGGTGTAGGTCATGGTATACATCATGGTCATGGTCTAGGACTAGGCATAGGTCATGGTCTAGCTCTATCTCTAGGTCTTGTCATGCCTTGCCATGTATAGGTCTATGTCTAGGTCAAGGCCATGTATTTCCTTGCGATGTACCAAACTTGGTAGAGTGTGTGAGAGTGTGAGAAGGAGAGAGAGGAAGACATAGAGGGGGGTAGATAAAGTGTGTGTGAGAGTGTGAGAGGAAGAGAAAGGAAGACAACGAGGGGATATTAGAGAGAGAGTGTGTGTGAGAGTGTGAGAGGGAGAGATAGAGGAAGACATAGATGGGGGTAGAGA
>SNQJ01S0031493.1:23691-40205 GCA_010110895.2 Picea sitchensis | reverse complement strand
TCACTCTCTCTCTCTCTACCCCCCATCTTGTTAAAATATTCAATGTGCTCATTTAACCATAGAAAGTATCACAATATTTTCACCCAACCATATGCACACAGCCACCCCCGAGCACTGTAACCTTTGACAGATAGATTTATTATGGAAGCAACACTAGACCCAACAGATAACCAAGATTGCACCTTTCCCCAAAGATAGTGCACCAAGAAAAAAGTCCCAAACCACAGACCAAAAACCAGTCACCATTTTAGTAACTGCATAAATTACATTTCTCCTCTAGACTTGCACACTACTTGTATTGCATGAGATTGTGAGTGAGTGTGTCTCCAAATGAGCTCAAGCGCCCTCTATTTATAGTTCTCCTTGTCAATTGTCTAGGCCAACTTCTCTTTTTGGAGGGTAATACTTTAATATTATTTATTTTATTGAGTCGATTTGTCTTCTAGGGTTCTCACACATCTTTTTAGGGTTTCGCTAGCTTACAGAATATTTTATTCTAGTCATAGGTCACACATGGAGGTTTATACCTCCCACAACTACCATAGTATAAACACTCCCTCCTAGCTAGGGAGGTATTAACTGTAATGGCCTCAAAACACATCCATCCATTTCACATAGTATAGGAAAGGATTACATAGTATTTCATACCATTCTACGGGTAGCAAGATCATAGCCACACATGTTATCTCATGATCACGCAGATCAAGTCACGAGCATCATCATCACTATTAGTATCATCTGATATCATCCTGGCATGAAAATATATCATCATTTTCATCATATCTTGAGGCCAAAATCCATATGAGTAATTGGGCATGATGTTGAATAAGTCATGTGTTGGACCCAACACACTCAATAGAGTGTCTCGCATAAGTCACTCACTCAACACCGTGATATAGTGACCATTATTCTAATCCAAACATACATCCTAGAAGAATGATTGTCCCAACAGATGTTGAAAGCCCCGCAATGGGATATAAGGAACATTCTTCTAATCCGAACATACATCCTAGAAGAATTATTGTCCTCCCAGATGTTAAAATCCATGCCATGGGATACAAGGATTATTATTCCAATCCGAACATAGGTCCTAGAATAATGATTGCCCTCCAAGATGTTGAAAGACACGCAATGGGATATAAGGACCATTCTTCTAATCCAGACATATGTCCTAGAATAATGATTATCCTGGACCATTTTCCTCCCTTTGGACACTACTATGATTTTAGGGAAAATTCATTTCCTGTACCAATCTCCCCACTCTGGTCACTACTCTGAACTCAGGGAGATGGACCAGTCTTCTAATAGAGACATACTTCCTATAAGAATAGTTTTCCTGGACCATTCTACATGTTCGGGCAATGCCCCAGCGGAATATTTTTCCATGGTGCATCAACAATCTATCAACCTGGGCCATTCTCCGTAGGAAGAATGTCTATCCACCAACAATCTATCAACCTGGACCATCCTCCATAGGGAGAATCTTTGTCAACCAACAATCTGTCATCCTAGACCATTCTCCACCTGGAGAATGTCTGTCCACCAACACACTAACTATCCATGATTCCATATATCAACACTCCCTCCCAACCGAGGAAGTCATCTCCTCCCTCTCAACCAAGGGAGAAATCTCCACAAGTCCCAATTTGTCCCTCAGGTATGCAAATTTTATCTTGGAGAGAGGCTTCGTCAAAATATCAATTGTTTGTTCATCAATGGAGATGTACTGGAGAACTAGTTCTCCCTTTTGGAATTTATCACAAATGAATTGGTACTTGATCTCAATTTGTTTTGACCTGACATGGAACATGAGGTTCTCTTAAATCTTCACACAGCTCTGATTATCACAATATATCAAAGTCGAAAATAGAACCTGATCAAATAGTCTGGAAACCAACTTACATAGACATACTGCTTTTGTACAAGCATCACAAGTTGCAATATACTCTACTTCTGTAGTGATGAGTGAAACAAACGTTTGTTTCCTACTATCCCACGATATCATAGAAGACCCCAAACTAAAATATATACCAGAAGTACTTTTTTCTTTCATCTACGCTTCCTTCTTAATATGAATCAGTAAATCCATGCAGTTGTATGTCAGTGTTTGAGGAATATCTCAAGCCATAATTTAGCGTCCCATGAAGATATCTCAAAATGTGATTTGCATTTATCCAATGCCCATGTCTAGGTTCCACCTGAAACTAGCTCAATGTGTTCACAACAAAGTAAATGTCTAGTCAATTATTAACCAAATAAATCAGTGAGCCAATCAACTGTCGGTGTAGGGATGAGTCTACTACATTAGAATCAGATTCTCTCAACTTCCTCAGATCTGTTACCATTGGAGTTGTCGTGGATTTGTAATCCATCATCCCAAACTTCTAAAGGATTTTTACAACATACTTCCCTTTCCCTAGGAATATTTCACCACACTTCTGCCACACTTCTAGTCACAAATAATAATAAATGAGACCAAGATCCTTCATATTGAATTCAAAGGATAAATCCCTCTTACATTGAATAATGAGAGGCTATGTACCCATAAAAAACAAGTCATCAACCTATAGTAGTAGGATCACATGTGCATCATTCACAACCTTGTAATAAAGGTTTGGATCAACATAGCTCTTGGAAAATCCAAGTCTCGTCAAGTAATTTTCAATTCATGCATACAAAGCTCTTAGATCTTGCTTGAGTACATACAAGGCATTCTTTAATCTGCATATATGGGATTCTCTTGGGTGTACCTCAAAACCTTGAGGTTTCTCTATGTATAATTATTCCTCAATTACTCCATTGAGAAAAGTGGTCTTTACATCCATTTGATGTAAACTCCAACCCATGGATGCTACAAGAGATATGATGGCTCTAATAGAGGTGTATCTAGAAACTAGAGCAAATGTCTCATCATAGTCTTATCCCTCCTACGAGGAGAACCCTCTAGCCATGAATCTTGCCTTGTATTTATCAATACTCCCATATACTGCATGCTTTATCTTTTAAACCCATTTTGAAGTGACTACCGACTTTCCTTTAGGTCTAGGCACAATTTCCCATACATCATTTTTCATGATGGATTGATATTCTTCCATCATAGCTTCCTTCCATTCTTTCTTTTTTACTACTTCTTCAAAGGTGCAAGGTTCTTCTTTGACAAGATTTGTCATGAGTGTCACATAACTAGAGAACCTTTTGGGCCTCTTGCTTTCCCTGAAGGTTCCATTGGGAGATTTATGTCTTTCTTCTTCCCATAAGATAGATTCTAGCCATGCTCGTCATTTTTTGTTTTTGGGTACAACAACTAGTTCTACAAGTTCAAGTGGTTGGTCTGGTTCTTCACTAGGATGTTCTTGTGAACATTTACTTTCTTCCTTGGGATATTCATGTTCTTCTTCATCATTGGAGTCTATGATATCTTCTATATATTTCTTAAAGGAAATATTCTCATCAAAATTTACGTCCCTGTTGATTGCAATCTTTTGCTGACCTAGGACATAGATTCTGTAATCTTTTGATATATCTCTATATCCAATGAATATTCTCTTATTTCCTGAAGGTTCCAACTTCTTCCTTTTTTCCTTGGGAACATGGATATAAACAGGATGACCAAATATCCTTAAGTGTTTCACACTTGGATTCTTTCCGGAGAAGGATTCTTCTAGAGTCATATTCTTCAGTATACGATGAGGACTTCTATTTTGAATATATATGGCTGTCATAGCTGCTTCTCCCCATAGAAACATGGATAGATTTTGGTCATTCATCATTTCCTTAACAGATTCTTCAATGGATCAACTATTTCTTTCTACCACACCGTTCTATTGAGGATTATGTGGGATAATTAGTTCCCTCCTAATCTCGGTTTCTTTAAAAAAGGCAACAATCTCCTTGGAGGTGTATTCTCCTCCATTATCAGATATTAGTGTCTTGATCTTATTATATGTTAAGTTTTCTACTTCAACTTTGAATTCTTGGAGATTTCCAAATACTTCATATTTCATCTTTAGCAGATACATCCAGGTCTTTCTTGAGAAGTCATATATGAATGTTACATAGTAAAGAGAGCTTCCTAGAGACTCCACTAGCATAGTACCACATACATATAAGTGTACCAGATCCAATATCTCCTTGGATCTATTCTCACTACTTGGGAATGGCTTCTTAATATTCTTCCCAAGTGCACATCCTCTAAAAACACCTTCGTATACTTATTGTAGTTTTGGTATGCCTACAACCATCTGATTTAGGGATGGAAATTCTTGATAATGAAGGTGAACATACCTTCTATTCCATAACTCACTAGGGTTGAGTTAATCATGTACAAGAGCTTGAGCATTCTGACCTAGGATTGTATATAATCTTCCTTCATGAATCCCAATGACTCTAGCATCTTCTATTTTTCAATCTTTAGACCATACAATAACTTTTCCATCAACAAAGCCTATTCTATCTCCTTTGTCTTCTAATCAATAAATAGATAATAAATTCTTTTTCAAACTAGGAACATATAAAAAAATTCTAAGATGAACGTTGTTACCTGATTCCATTTTGATAAAAGATTTCCCAATTCCCTTGATTGCATAAGAGTTATTGTCTCCAAGTTCCACTTTATGAGAGGTTTCCTTTTCCTTCATTCTTGAGAGATTTTCACAATCTCCAGTCATATGTATTGAAGCTCCACTATTGATCAACCGCAAGTCGTCTTCAAAAGATCATGTAAGAGTTGAGTAGTAGAAGAAATTTATTTCTTCATGCTTGGCTTTCTTTGAAGGTTCTTCATCATTAATAGCTAACGCATGGTGTCTTTCCTTTCTCTTCTTTTCTACTTTAGGACAATCCTTTTTGTAATGGCCATATTCATGGCATCCAAAACATTGCACTTTTGACATATCTCTATTACGATTGAATTTATTTCTTGAACCAAATCTTTTCTTAACTCCATGTCTCTTGAACTTTGTTGCATAGGCTTGAGCATACTCTTCCTTTTGAGATCTTCCCTTTGAGTTGATCCTTGTCTCTTATTGTGCACAATAGGTCCAAAGTTCTTCAAGTGTAGGAAACTCCTTCCTTGTGTTCATGCTTGCAACAAATGCATCCCATGATCTAGAAATACCAATAAGTGTTGTATTCACAAGTTCCTTTTCTATAATAACTTCTTCAATGGCTTGTAGTTGATATCTAAATTGAGAAATCCTCACAAATTATGAGGCTACAATGTCATCCTTAGTCATCTTTGTGTCACGAAGCTCATTCTTCAGACTCATCACTTGTCCAATATTTCTGACTACAAAAGGGTAAGTTAGGGCACCATACATATTCTTGGATGAGTCGAGATTTGATATGTAGGGTATCAAATGATATTTGACAGATTCCAAAATGATGTACTCATAGCATTGATTTCATTGTCCTTGAACTTCTCCATTGCTACAACATTCTAAGGTTCCTTCTCTTTCCCTACTTCAAACTGTGGATCCACGATCTTACCCTTCACGATATCTAGAACTTTGTTCTTGGAAAGGATGAGGTCAAGCCTTGTCTTCCATGATATGAATTTTGAAGCTCCTTATATATTTTTCTCTGACTTCATGGAGTAAGTCGTTCCTTTGAATTTGACCAGTCAAACTTTGACTTTGACCCAAAAATTTAACCTTGACGTTTTTGCTAGCTAAAGGTACCAAGAGGTGTGCTAGGCTAAGGCACACTAGTATGCCCAAGAATTATGCCAAATGTCTCACTTGAAGTTACCAGAGATTTAAGTTAGTGTTTGTTGCATATGCAAATTCAGAAACCCTAGTCGTAACTGCAACTGGTGCCACAACGAGCTTTCCAAGGAATTGTCGCTCTACCTTCCAGTAATTAGACTATTCTGAAGATAGTGTGGGCCCATAACCTGTTAAAATATTCGATGTGCTCGTTTAACCATAGAAAATATCACAATATTTTCACCCAACCATAGGCATGCAGCCACCCCCGAGCATCGTAACCTTTGACAAATATAATGATTTTGGAAGTAGCACTAGACCCAACATATAACCAAGAGCGCAGCTTTCTCTAAAGATAGCATGCCAAGAAGAAAGTCCCAAACCACAGACCAAAATCCAATCACCATTGCAGTATCTGGAGTTCTCAAAATTTGCACACTACTTGTCTTTTATGATATTTTGAGTGAGTGTGTCTCCAAATGATCTCAAGCGCCCTCTATTTATAGTTCTATTTTTCAACTATCTAGGTCAACTTCTCTTTCTGGAGGGTAATACTTTAATATTATTTATTTTATTGATCTGACTTATCTTCTAGGGTTCTCACGCATCTAATTAGGGTTTCTCTAGCTTCCAGAATATTCTATTCTAGTCATAGGTTACACATGGAGGTTGATACCTCCCGCAGCTACCATAATATCAACACATCTCTATCTTTCTCTCCCTCCCTCTCACACTCTCCCTTTGTACCCCCTCATATTTCTCTCTCTCTCTCTCTCATTGTTAGTCTCACTCTCACTCTATCTCTCTATATATATGTCACTCTTTCTCTCTCCCTCTCCCCCCCCCCTCTTTCTCTCTGCCCCTTATTCTACCTCCCCCCCTCTCTCTACCTCCTCCCTCTCTCTCCATATCATTATCGACCTATTTTCTACTCTTTATGGATCTGTCCCTCTCTCCCTCTCTCCCCATCTCACTCTCGATCTCTCTTCTGCTCTTNCTCTCTCTCATTTACCCCTTGTTGATTTTACCACTTCAACCCAACACCTGACAGTTAGCTCAAAATAAAATCACTTTATATACTAAAATCACAACTAAGTAATCAACTTAAACATGCAATAGAAGCATAAACTAGTGACGTCGACGTATGCTCCCTCCTCAACCCGTAGGTCGGAAGGTCCATGTCAACACAGGATCTTTCCTTTACCACTGGCCCGAAGAACTCTAAACGGCTCTTCTATTTCCCTATCGGGAAATATGCACCCACAACAACTCTCACAGGATCCCCTCTTTACACTTGGGAGATCGGACTTCGCAACTTCGCGAATCTAGTGGTCAAGCGTTGGTCTCTCAAATCCCCGAAACCCAAAACAGTCAACGTTGACCTTTCCTTTTTCCTTTCGAGATTTTCCCTATCGCGATCTCAGCTATCGCGATGTCGAGAAACTTGTCCCTACGATTTCCAAATCTTGATTTGCCGAAACTCCGATGCACTCGCGAGCTTTGAATTTTCAACGCTACCTCACCCCATCGGCATTTCGAACTTTGTGATATCGCGAATCCTAATGCAGAGTTTTCGGAACTTCACTCCACAAAACTCTAAAGTAGTGTGCCACCTATCCACTCGCTGACTCCTGTGGTCCCACGTCGTTCTCTTAGCCTTCGGGATTTCGCAGTTCGGGATATCGTGATTCCCGTTGCAAGGTTTACGGGACTTCCACCCACGAAAACCCGATGCAAATATCCACGAGTAAATCCAACGGCCCTTATGGCTTGGATCTACAATCCTGCTCCTCCTAAGATTTGAACCCTTAGGAATACGGTAACTCCCTTTCTTCTCCTTGAGATCTAACGGCTCATGGAAATTCATGAATTCTCCTCAGAGAATTCCGACCGTCCATTCCTCCTTGGCGATTTCTGTGAAAAACTATTTGTTTCTCCACAAACTTGTCCACCTGCGGCGCAAACTTACGACACCTTCCTAATTCTTCCAGATATAACTTCTGTGCACCCCTTTCAGTGGCTATAAGGCTTTATCCTTCTTGAACTTCCTTATAACTCTGAGTCTTAGAGAAGACTCTTGTGCACACTCCTTGCGGCAACCTTCAAACACTTCCAAGTGTTGAATTTCCTTCGACCCTGCGCACACCTGTAGCAGTTGTCTCTCAACACTTCGTTCAAGTTCACAACTCTGAGACTTTACTTGGTCTGCGCACTCCTTGCATGACTCCTATGCCCAACTTCACTTCTGAACGAGAACAAAAGCTACCCTATCTGAACCCTTTGTCAACGTACTCCTTGCGGACCATTCGACTGCACTCATTACGGGAACTCTTGTTCAGATAGAGAAACAATTGAAACTCATTCCTACTTCCTTTCAGACTTCAAACTCAAACATGAAATCATATACACAGCATATAAATCAAATGTATAACAGGAAGAAAACATTCATGAGCATATCATTCAACATCAATACATAGAGAACAAACATGAAACCATGAATTTGAATCAACCTCTTTCTATTAATTCAAATATATGTACATTGGTGTTCTTACATATCTCTTTGCATGCTCTTGCTCTTCCCAACAATGCTGCTTCTTCTTTCCAATGTTACAATACACAATGAGGGTGTCTATATCATGTTTCCCTCTTGCGCTCTAAAACTGTCTAATATACACATTCAATTCTATCTACTTGCATTAACTACTTTAAATGCCTTCTACCTACTAAGGACAAGAGTGAATTGCTCAAGGTCCATTTACATTATACAAGTGTGCTCCTTCTTAATTATCTTATTTAAGATGGTGCATCAATTTCAAGGTGATTTCAAAATTTGCGTTGGCACTTGTCCAGCTGTCCGATTGTCTCCACGGTGGCTCGCTTGAGATGCTCCTGCATCAACTAGGAAACCAAAATAATACACACAAGACACCAATATTTTCTGGTATAAACCCATGGAATAAACTTGGAGGTAAAATCAGTTCCAAGATGTTTTTATTAAGGTCAAATCAGGGCTCCCGTAACAGGGAAAATGTCTCACTAAGAGTATACACTACAGACAAACCTGTCAATGCATGTGTTGTTGTACAACCCTGTACCAACATTATTTTTGAGGTGTATGCACCTTTACTTTAGAAAACCTGCATATATATGTGACTATCTCCACTGAAAACCACGTACATGTCTTTGTACATAAACTTATGTATGGTGTTATGCTTTCCTCTGGCTTCTATTAGCTGAAACCCACCTATGAATGCCTCTGCTCTCTCTTCTCCTTGACCTGTATGACCTCTAGATGGAAGTCCTTCTCCAGCTATCCAACCCTCTATGCATCAACACTTAGATGAAATATCTTCACCCAACCAGTGAGATCTCCTCACTCTTTTGTAAGAAAAATATCTTCTTTGCTTCTACACTCTCCACACTAGAACAAATCCTTATTTTCTATATCTGGCCTTGGTCTCTCACCAAAAGTATCAACCTTGATCTCTCACCAACGTGTCTTCCTTCTTCACCCTAGCCTTGCTTTTATAATCATGAGTTATCATCTATTTCTAGTCTCCAAAATGATTGTTGATTTAGATTACTTCTCACACTCACTCAAGATTTACATGCTTATATTACATGGTAATTAATTTTAACACTTTCCTTAAATAAATCGATTCACTAATAATAATAAAAATTACTTTAATTAATTCCTTTTGACTAAATTAATCTCAAGGATATAAGGCTTTTGACGACTTCCACATGTTAAACACATGCTAATGTATAATTACTTGTTTGACGCTACCTCTAATATTGACACTCCCTCTTAGAGAGGAAGGTACTTCTCCCACATGGAGTTGGCACTATCTTCGCTACCAGATATACTACTATGCCTACTCTCCAATCCACTTGATTGGATGCTCCCTTTGACACATAATTTATCCCTATCATCTCGCTCTAACATGTCTTTGAAGACTCACTTCCTATGAACATGCTCCTAAATGCCTCCTATGCCTGAGCATCCTACATGACAATCTCGTACCATGACTCCTTCTCGATATACTTGGAAGGTTGCTCCTTCCCACTTGAACCTGAAGGTTGACTCTCTCTGATATTCCCAACCTTCGAAGCCTCTCGCTCCCTATTCTCTGCCACTGAAATTGATCCATGATCCAAGATTCCCTTGGATCCTTTTACATGCTTTCATCCTAGTATTACGATTCACCTGAGGAATACAAATAAAAAAATATTCAATCCCTACAAACCTCAATATCAGTCCTTCGATCTTGTTGGTTGATTGTTATCTCCCTTACTACCCCTTTGCTCCTTTCCTTGAACCTTTCCCTGCACACTTGTTTTCTCTATCTATGAGTCACTAACTCCAATAGATATGTCATCCTCTAATCTATGGATGAAATTCCTTCTTCACCCATATAGGATCCCCTTGACTCATTATCCTTCATTTCTCAAGTACTTGAGCAAAATTCCTTCTTTTCTCCTAAGTGGATGACTGAGGCACATGAGAAAAATTCCTTCTTTTCTCTTATGTGCTCTCATGTGGCTCAGATCCTTAGATGGAAGTCCTTCTCCACCTATATTATAACTCCTTGCAAACTTCTCAGCCTCTTTCCATTGCTCAGCAACCACCTGACATAATTTCCTGTTGAAACTACCTATGTACTGTTGTTTCCCAAAAATAAGTCCTTCGATCTATGCCAGCTAGTTTATAGATCTGCTAAGATCTCCTACATATCTAACAGATCTGCTACAAAATATAGTGGATCTATGCTTAGTCCTTCAAGCACCCACCTTGGCACTCTTGATCTCATAGATCTACTCTTGTAACCCTAGACCTAAACTTGATCTCTCCCATCATCACCTAGATCTTATAGATCTATTGATACCATGTGAACTTGGTTTCCTCCCAGAGAAACCTTTCTTTGATATCATGTTTATTTTCCTCGATTCAACCCTTGGTATGCTCCAATACCATGTTGATTTTACCACTTCAACCCAACACCCAAAAGTTAGCTCAAAATAAATTCACTTTATCTACTAAAAGAACAACTGATTAAACAACTTAAACATGCAACGAAAGCATAAACAAGGAAACCAAAATCTCACACACAAGACACCAACATTTTTAGGTATAAACCCCTGGAAAAAACCCATAGGGAAAACTACTTCCAAGATTCTTTTATTAAGGTCAAATTAGGGGTCACGTTACAGGGAAAATGTCCCACTAAGAGAATGTACATTATAGACAAGCGTGACAATGCATGTGTTGTTGTACGACCCTGTACCAGCATGATTTTCGAGGTGTATGCACCTTTACTTCAGCAAAATCATGTACATAGGTGACTGTCTCTACTAAACTCCACATACATGTATGGAAAATCTGTATGAAAACTTTTGTACGACGTTATGCTTTCCTTTGGATTCTATCAGCTGAAACCCACCTACGAGTTCCTTTGGTCTCTCTTCTCCTTGACATGTATGACCTCTAGATGGAAGTAATTCTCTACCTATCCAAGATATTGAATCATATTCCTTCATGATCCAACCCTCTCTGCATCAACACTTGGACAAAATCTCTTCACCCAACAAGTGATATATCCTCACTCTTGTGTAAGAAAAATTCCTTCTTTGCTTCTACATTCTCCAAACTAGTAAAAGTCCTTATTTGTTGTATCTGACCTTGGTCTCTCACCAAAATTCTCAACCTTGATCTCTCACCAAAGTGTATTTTTTATTCACCCTGGCCTTTCTTTTATAATCATGAGTTATTATCTAATTCTAATCTCCAAATCATTTCTAGTTGAGATTACTTCTCACACTCACTTAATATTTACATTCTTATATTTCATGTTAATTTCTTTTAGAAATTTCCTTAAATAACTCAATTCACTAATAAAAACATTTTTTAATTAATTCCTTTTAACTAAAGTAATCTCAAGGATATAATACTTTCGACAACTTCCACATGTTGGACACATGCCAATGTGGAAGTACCTATTTGATGTTACCACTAACATCAACACCTCTCTCTCTCTCTCCCATCATCTCACTCTCTCTCTCTCTAACCCCTATTTGTGTCTCCCTCTCCCTCACTCCCACACACTCCTTATGTCTTCCTCTCTCCCCCTTTCACACTCTCGCACACTCTTTATGTCTTCCTCTATATCCCTCTCACACTCTCACACACACTCTCTCTCCCCCTCCCTCCCACTCTCTCTCCTCTCTCTCTCTCACTCACTCTCCTATATCTATTTCTCTCTTCCCCTCCCTATGTGTCCCCCACTCTCCCCCTTTTCTCTCTTCACCTCTCTCTACCTCGCTTCCCTCTCTCTCCTTCCTTTACTCTCACACACTCTCTCTCTACCCCCCCCCCTCTCTCTCCCACTCACACTCTCTCTACCCCCATCTATGTCTTCCTCTATCTCTCCCTCTCACACTCTCACACACACTCTCTCTCTAATATCCCCTCGTTGTCTTCCTTTCTCTTCCTCTCACACTCTCACACACACTTTATCTACCCCCCTCTATGTCTTCCTCTCTCTCCTTCTCACACTCTCACACACTCTACCAAGTTTGGTACATCGCAAGGAAATACATGGCCTTGACCTAGACATAGACCTATACATGGCAAGGCATGACAAGACCTAGAGATAGAGCTAGACCATGACCTATGCCTAGACCAAGACCATGACCATGATGTATACCATGACCTACACCTAGACCATGACCTAGATTTATACCTAGACCATGAAATAAACCTCCCTAGATCCATCTTGTTAGTGTCCTATAAATAGGTTGTTAAGTTTTGAATAATATTATAGGATAAAGTCATGTCTCGGGTTAAATAAGAACATTGTATGATTTTTTTTCTTTAATCATGAGTCATAGGTTTGTTTGTCATGGGATGAGTTTTCGTTTTTAACCATGTAACTTATGGTCTTTGTGCAAATATGCGGGTTTTCATGTCAATAAAAGGTCATTATGAAGGATCATGATTTCGATTCAAGTTAGTCGGATTCAGTCTTGTCAAATTTATAACGATTTCATGAAATTAAATCTATCAAGGACATGTAGAATCATCAAGAAAACCATTGCGCAGCACAAGTTGTTGTTCAACGTCCTAACGTTGTGTATGGAGTTATGACGAGGTATGATGGCAACAATTCATGATTTAATTGAAGTTATCTTTTAAATGTATCCTCCCTCCAGGTAAAGAAAGCATCAAGAAATCGTTTCTCTTCATCCACAATTTAGAAACCTCTCGGCCAAGCTTGTTGTGCAGAGGATACTATTGTTCATTGTTGTGCATAAGATGTTACCATTTGTTGTTGTGCACAATTACTTGTTGTTGTCCGTTATTGAGCACTACGCAGAGGTTACTGTTTTCATTTGCTTCGCAAAGGTTAATGTTTTCATGTGTTGTGCATATGTTGTTATTGTCATTTGTTGTGCACAGGATCCAGAGTATCATAATTTGAAGTGTTACTTGATACAACAAGTTGAAAATTGCAATATATTGATGTGCACTGGTTATAATCATCATTGCACATTGTTATAGTGCACACATGGTTGACATATACCAACATCATGACATCGTGAAATTTTAGCAACGGTGTTTAAATTTGGTAAACGCGGGCCCATCAATCAACGCATCCTTTCAACAAGTCAGTTGCATCAGGTTTTGTAAGAAACTTCAGGGGTACAACAGACAAGTGGCGAAGGAATTTGCGAAGAATTTTGATGGCACTAAGGCTAAGGTGGGAAACCTCTAGTTGTAGGTTTCTGAAGATAACATCATTGCTTCAACATAAATCCCTTCTCAGAGAGAATGGTGGTTCAAAGGTATGCAGTTAGACCTATCTTACTATCATGATTTCCTAAAGCCTAAATTTAGAAATACAAAATTTGGAGCTATCATACCTAGAGAGATTTTATTGGAAATTCATAGTGATTTGTTGAGGGTTATCCAAAGGTTTTTTACATGTGAAGGAAGATTTAATAGGGTTTACCAATACCAAATTAGGCTCTTAATGCACGTCAATGGTAAGAAGCCTTTGAATCTACCATATTACCCTTTCAAAAGTCTAGGAAAAATAGCTAACAAAGTACAACTAAGGAAAGAGAAAGGAGATGCTAGCCTCTTCCATTTTCTTTGATCAAACAATTAGTATTATAAGAACTGAGAAAGAGAAATCAAGACTGGGATTCTTTTCTAAATTCATAAATCATAGCAGTAGATTCCCTAGGCATCCCATGAAGCTTAAGCAACACACCCTCATCAATGAAAAGAACTGCAACATCAATCCCTAAGAGTTCTGTTAAGAAAAGGGTAAAAGAGACAGAAGAGCCAAGGAGTAAAGGGAAAGAAATATAACATAATCTAGAGGTAAAGGAGATTCCTAAGCCTAGTGTGCCTTTAACAAGGTCCTCAACTAGGAATTTATTGCATCAAGAGGAAATCCCAGCACAGAATCAACCAACAGAAAAAAAAAAAAAAAGATGACGAAGGAAAGAACACTTTCAAGAGACTGAATAAACATCTCAGAGAAGCACAAAATGTGATATTTCAACTCAGAGAGGGAGATAGGGAATTCAAAATGAATTTTGCAGAACACCTAAGAGACTGTGGACTTGCAATAGACAATGTTGCATCAATGGTGAGAAGAACCTGTCATTACACAAACAGTTGAAGAGTTTTTATCAACATAACCTCATTTTGAGGAAAGAGAACAAGGCCCTCAAGAAAATCTTGCAATAGGTGGAGATTGGAAAGAAGGGAAAGCTTGACTTGATAGTTGAAGCAATAGAGAACTGAACCACTGAGACTTAGTTGACACATTTTTTTCATTTTTCCATTTTGACTTATTTTTTGCAAAAAGGCTAGCATATAAAAGCACATTATTCTATCAAAGAGGCATTATTACTGGTGGGGAGATATATTTTCTACTTACACTGGAGTATTTTTTCCTTAAAAAACACAAAATTACAGTTGCGCAGCGACTTTGCTGCACAACTATGACAGTCTGATTTTCAAAGCAGCAAGAAGAGTTTTGAATGCAATCCTTACTCAAGTGTTATGATAAGGATGGTAAGTTAGATAAAATTGAAGATGCAGCAGCCATGAACAGTTTCATCAAACAAAGGAAATTTCGGGCTCATATTTACAATTTGATGTGATCGAAAGAAAACACAAGATGACAAACCACCTGTTGTTGCACAAACTCTGTTGCATTTTTCTTGTAGGTGGTGATTGCGTAGAGCACTTACTGTGCAACAATGGAAGAATGAACAGAACCCCTTCAACTCATCTTGAATGGTTTGAAAAGTGTGCATGTTTATCTCTAACATACATCAGTAGTGGAAATCTCGATTTTGGTTTTCATTTATTGTCATATCAATCATTTTAGTTTAATTAAATGACTCCAAGTTGACTTCTTTTTAGCAGTTCGTCAAAGATTTCATGTTGATTATGTGCAATTGATAACATTGTTGTAGGATCATAGTTGGATCTGAATTTGATGCTATAGACATATGTTTTTGTATATATTAAAACAATCATGAAAACAAAGGGGTTGGCAAGTGTGTAAGGGAATACTATTGAACATATTGTAATTTTTCTCTATTGTTAATGAAAAACATGTTGGAGCAGAAGTCCGTGAGTTTGGACCAAAGAGATACATGTGATTGTGATATTTTATGCACGTGATTTCTCAATCTTTGATCTATTTTTTCATGCTTGATATTGTATTCTTTCTTCTCTATGTTAATGTGAAATATATGCATTAGAACTCATCTTTATTAGATTTTATGTTGCATGTAGTTCTAGTTGTACTTCTGCTATAATTTCTTTGAGATTCATCCTTGTTATATGCCTTGAATGATTATTGTTTTCTCTGTAACCTATTGTCTACAACATATCTATTTGGCTTAGAATATTACTTTCTATCTTGCCTTTGTTTAGTCTTTCCTCAAATATACCAAGTGTCGAGCAAGTTTTTATAGACTTTCAACTTTAGTGACTCCAAATCCCAATGTGCTTTCTATTCATATTTCCACCAACCCTATAAATTCATTTATCTTAGAGATCTATCCTTTGAGTTAAACCAAATCAATCCTTTCAGTGATTAATTTGAAGAGAGAAAGCCCTCTCTGGTTGGAAGGGCTAGCTTCTAGCCCCAAGTTGGTTTTGAGGTTAATCCTATACCTATTTCCTCCTCAGTCAAGGAAATTATAGAGAGATAACATATATAACCCTATTCCCCCACATATACCCGACTCTTAACCCCCTCCACACCCAAGTCCTAAGTGCACTATGCCTATATCTCTTGTTGAAGGCCCCACAACCCTTTCACCTCCATCTTGGGGATATAACCACTTCCATATGTTGGACAACTGAGAGGGGGGGTGAATCAGTTGTTATCGTTCTTAAACAATTATGATTCTTTTAAACTCTTTGCAGAAACACTGAATGATGTTCACAATAATGCAGGGAAATAAATAATGGCACTTTTAGCATCATTCGCATATATGAGAAACACAGAGATAGATATTTCCCGAGGAAACCCATATAGGGTAAAAACCTCTTTTTCTTTATATGATAACTAATGGTTACATTCTTTACATTATCATACATATGAGCACCAACTCGTAATGAGGCTACAACCTCAGTTTTGCAAGTTGCAACTTGCTGAGAGCACCAACTCTCTGTTTTCTCTAGCACCCACTAGAAAGAAGAACCAACTCCCTGGTTTCTCTAGCACCAACTAGAAGGAAGCACCAACTCCCTGGTTTCTCTAGCACCAACTAGAA
>SNQJ01S0031493.1:0-15353 GCA_010110895.2 Picea sitchensis | reverse complement strand
CTCTAGCACCAACTAGAAGGAAGCACCAACTCCCTGTGTTCAAGCACCCACTTGAACCTTTGAGGACACCAGTCCTCCCTAGCACCTCCCAACCACCCTGAAATATAAATCTTTTCTACTAAAACTTATCACAGTGATATGATGTTCAACAATGGATTACCAGACTCATCACTGTTCTGCTGCATTTCGTTGCTCTGTCTGCCTCATTGTCTTTCTGCACACATCACTTGCGCTGTTTTTTCTTTTGCTTTTTATGCTCTGTGCGCCATGTCCATTCACTGCACGGTTCCTTTTCTGTGCAATTCAACTATTGCACTCTCCTCCTTCTTCACACATGAATCACCTTCAACAACAACAACCACAGCAACTCCAACAGCAACAGCAACCCCATCTCTTCTCTGTACCGTGTATTTATTGCTTTTGTGCACCTTGTGCATGCAATGTTCGCAATGCATATGCATGTTGACTCCGCGCCAATATCCTCCACCTCTCGAGTGCTCTGTCTAATCATCATTGTGACTCTTCAGCTTCTCTGGTGGTTTGCCCCGCGTGTCCAGCATCACTGTATTTTATACTGAGATTCCTCAGCCTCTATGGCAGTTTGAGACTCTTCGTATTCTCTGTGACAATCAAAATCACCTTCTCTGTTTCAGTTACAGGCCTCAATGCCCATCCAGCTGTTAATCGCGTCCACGAACATCTTCATCCCTCTTGAAGATTCTCAGAGGCTCTTCACCTTCTCTATCACTCATTCCAAAGTGTCTTCGAGTCCTCTGGCTGAAACCATCAGTGGTTTTTGTCAGTTATAATATGTCGTGCTACAGTCTCCCTCTGATATTGTTCAAATTCATCTACACCATTGGATATGCAGCGAGCAAATATGGATGGCCAGAATCTGTGCTCCCAGATCTACAGTCAATATTGGATTCTGGAGCCCCCCTACCATTCTATCTTTAAGCAGAGGGGGGGCGGTCTAGAATTGGGCGCGCATCTCTCGAGCAGCCAGGATTAAAGCACCCAGATCAACGACACTCAAGCGATTCTGGACCCCCTTTTCCATTCTGCCTTTAATTAAAGGGGGGGGTCCGGAACGGTGGGGTATCGAGGAAGGGCCCCATTCCTGTCGTGTCACTTTTTGTATCGTTCTCCTCCCCACCTGTCGTCTATTCTCCACCTGACCGTGCGCCAAGGCTCGTTCCCTTATATGGCTATGGTCATAACCAAGCGCTTATGCTTAAAGTGCTTTTCGCGAATTCGCGTTTCATGAATCTGGAGATGAGGCATCTCGACTCTCCAAGTCGTGATCTTCAAAACCCCGAAACAGAGCTTATCTGGACTGACTCCTTCCCTTCTTGTGACCAAGGGTTGTGGCCACAACCTTATGCACAAGGCGCTTTCGTGATTTCTCATTTCGTTGTTCCTAAGATGGATATTCCTGTCACTCCAAGTCACAATAGCCGAGACTCTGAGATGGAGTCGGATCAACGGTCAAGATCAAACCTTGATATTACGGCTAAGATCAAACCTCGATCTGATGGCTAAGATCAAACCCCATTCCTTTGACTTTCCAGTCAACAACATGATGATCTTTCGCCACGTGTCCTATGGAACCAATGGTTCAGATCTTGTCATGATTTTGACACTTCACAGGCCTTCTTCATGCTTGATCAATGGTCCACATTCCTTGGTGATTTGACGGTCAAGATCTTTTCGTGAATTTTCATATCACGATTTCGACATTCCTGTGGTGAATGTTTTTTATGCTTCCAACTCCCGATCCGCGAAACTCCGAAAGGGTGTCAACCTGCTGATGTCACACGTGTCGAACACCAGCCACGTGTCACCCTGATTCATGACTTACATGTGCTTGAAATGTTGAATCAGTCTGACACTTGTCATTACCTGGTTGTGCCACATGTTCCTAGCTGACGTGGTTTGTTGGTGTGAGTCGGATCGATGGTCCAGATCTTATCTCGATCTGATGGCTGTGATTAAATCGTAATATCGCATATTGCAATTTCGGGATTCCTGATGTTAATAATCTTTGACATGTTTAACTCGCGATCCTCGAAACTCCGACATGGACTGGGATCAACGGTCCAGATTCAACCTCGATTTGACGGCTCAGATTAAGTCGCAATTTCTCATATCGCGTTTACGCCTGCTTCTCCTTGTTATACTTTAAAAGGTGTGCAGGTTCTCCTTGATCTAGCGATGGTCAGGTCCTGCGCTTGGATCTAACGTCTGAGATCTGTCCTCTTGTTTAGCGCTCAAAATGCTTCTCGGGCCTTCGATCATTTTATCAATGTTGCGTTGACTTCGATCATTCAATCTTCCTGGACTTATCTTATATTTGCCTATTGATCATCGTTGTTGTACTTAAGCCATCATCAGTGTTGTACTTGCCATCAATGACAACCATATGCTTCCTGTTAAACATTTTCCAACACCCTATCCCTAAAATCACTTTCAATCTTAATCCCTTAGGTCCTAGTTGTCCCCAAACTCTATACACATTTATTCATAAATTTATTTGGGCCATTCAATAAAAATTTTATCTGTTGCATTAAGAACATGCATACACTCTTGTGAGTAGAAATAAATGAGGTTGGGTAATGTATCTACTTCATATCCCTACCCAATAGGAACATGTGTGTGTTCCTCCTAGGTAGGGATATGAGGTAGGCACACGCGTCCACCTCATTATGTCTGAAAAACTCAAACTATCCGGACATATGCACGCATAAATAGAAACATCAAACAATTTTGTTGTCTTTTTGTCTTTTTGGAAAACAAACTTGTATCTTCTTGTGTAGTTGGTAGAGGAATTTGTGCAATTGGAAGACAATTGTTAGTGGAAAACAAACTTGTGTCTTGTTGTGTATTTGGTAGACAAATTTGTTTAATTGGAAGACAATTGTCGGTGGAAATAAAACTTGTGTCTTCTTGTGTAATTGGTAGACAAATTTGTGTAAATGGAAGACAATTGTCAGTGGAAAACAAACTTGTGCCTTCTTATGTAATTGGTAGAAATAATTGTTTAACTAGAAAACAATTGTCAGTGGAAAACAAACTTGTATATTCTTGTGTAATTGGTAAACAAAATTGTGAAATTGGAAAACAATTGTCAGTGGAAAGAAAACTTTTTGTGCTTACTTGGAAGGAAATTGTACTCTTTAAACATGGGGAACCTACGAAATCAACGTAGAAATTCTTTGAGGAAAGAAAAACCCATTGAAAGGTAATTGAAGAAAGATAAAAAGCAAGGTTAGGTATTTTAAAACGTAGGCTTTTAGTAGAGATCAATCCAAATTATAGTGGAATATATGTAATTGTTGTTTCTCATCCATCAACACAAGAAAAGTGCAGTATTTCAGTAGAGGCCAATCCCGTTCAGACTTCTATTGAACCTCCAATCATTATCTCATCAAGACAAGTTGTTGTCGATGACCAGATCATGAAGGAGTTTCTTGGAGATGATTATACAATGGATGAAACTAGGGAGGCAACTGGTGCATAGATTTCTGGTGAATAACTTCATGTGGTACAACCTCTTATTGGACAATCAGACGTTCCAAAAACTAGTCATGAGCATGTCCACTCTCCTCCCATAATTGATCCACCAGTGATTGAAGGGGAAAGAACTGCTACATTTGTAAATCCATAGCAGGGAGGTCAAGAGTGCCATAATATGGGTTCATCACCCCTACCTATATTATCAGTGTGTGGCAAATAAATCATAAACACATTCAGGTGGATGAAAGTGGTATAGAATCACTTTAAATTAAGTTACCTAACCAAATTATTAGTAATCATTCTTAAAAAATCATTAAAGAATATTTTGAACCAAAAGATGATGCCGCTAAATGTCAATTATTTTTTCCTTTGTTAAAATATAGAAGTTTGACCGTTGTTATGATAATTTTAGGCATTAAAACAGTCAAAAGCTTAAAAAAACTCATCATATTGTTAGAAACCTTATGGATGATTTTCAAAAAATTGGTAAGAAAAATCGTTCTAAAGACCATAATGCAGCCCGATGTGTCTAGTCATAATTAATTGTTAGCAAGATCACAAGAAAATACCGTTCGCTCCAACAAGCCTCTCATCTCATTAAATGAAATATCAAAATCATTAGAAAGTATTATAATAGATATATAGCCTTGACACAGATGGCCCAACATATTTGTGGGCCTTCACTGGTAGGATACCTCATTCTGACATGAAATTAATTGGAGAAATTAATGGATTAGTACGGGATTTTTGGCATGAGAACACTAGGCCTTCTTCCAACCAAAAAGATGTATTGAAATTGAGAAGGGGATCTAGGGACCGTGAACCCCACATTAAACACTTTCTTGACATGATAGAGATACAATTGTATGAGAGATTCAAGATTGTACATAGTGCACTTAACTTGGGCCAAATATATTTCCATAAATGCAAGCCTTGGTATGTTTGTGTAAACACAATCCATAACACATGTGTTGTAGATACCACATTGAGTATGGTTATTATTATGACACACACACATATATATGTTTTCAGGTATTACATAACACCCTCATTCACAACAAGAATGCTCAATTATATTGTCATTGTCATCAAAAAGAGACTTCATTCACAACATCTTGTGTACAAGGCTAGAGGGTTGTACATTCTATAAAAAATATTTCTTTGATGGGACATGCCCTAGGTGTGGTGGAATAGCATCACTGAGCAAGTGCATCCATGTGAGCAATAAGTATGGATTGGGGAGGAAGGAGATTGACTTTAAAATATTTAAATATGTCGTGTAATGTCTAGGTATAGGTCATGGTCTAGTTCTAAGTCAACGAAAGGAAAAGAAATGCAAGGAAAGTCAATTCAAGGCAATGCAAAGAAAGATATGGCAAGGAAAGGCAAGGTGATGCAATGCAAGGCAAGGCATGGATATACAAGGTAAGGCAAGTCATGGCAAGGAAAACTCTAGGTCCAGGTCCAGGTCTAGGTCATGGTCTAGGGCATGGAAAGGAAAGGAAAAGAAAGGAAAGGAAAGGATAGACATGGAAAGGAAAGGAAAGGCAATACATGGCAAGGCAAAGTCTAGGTCTAGGTCATGGACATGGTTTACGTTTAGGTCTAGGTCTAGGTCTAGGTCTAGGTCTAGGTCTAGGTCATGGTCTATGTTTAAGTCAAAGTAAGGAAAGGCAATGCAAGGATAGGAAAGGAAAAGAAATTCAAGACAAAGAGAGGCTAAATGTGGCAAGGCAAGGCATGGAATATCAAGGTCTAAGTATAGGTCTAGGTCTAGTTCCAGGTATAGTTCATTTCTAAGTATAAGTCTAGGTCTAGGTCTAGCTCATGGTATAAATTTAAGTCAAGGAAAAGTAAGGCTAGGAAAGTAAATGCAAGGCAAGGCAAGGCAAAGAAAGGCTAGACATGGCAAGGAAAGGCATGGCAAGGCAAGGTCTAGGTATAGATCTAGGTCACGGTATAGGTGTAGGTGTAGGTTTAGGTCATGGTCTAATTCTAGGTATAGGTATAGGTCATGGTCTAGGTCTAGTTCATGGTCTATGTCTAAGTCAAGGAAAGGAGAGGTAATGCAATCCAAGGAAAGGCAAGGCAAGGTAATGCAATCCAAGGAAAGGAAAGGAAAATCAAGGCAAGCTGTGGCAAGGCAAGGAAAGCCAAGTCTAGACATGACAAGGCAAGGCACGGCAAGGCAAAGTCTAGGTATAGGTATAGGTCTAGATCATGGTCATGTTATAGGTATTTTGATTTTACAATAGCATAGTTTTTCCTTTTTGGGATACTGATGAGAAAGTTTGGTACATGATACTTCATGTGATAGAATAATAACTTTTAAATATTGTTGGCAAATAAACTTTAGAACCTAAATTTTTATTTTATCACACATAATTCACATATACATGCTCACATTGTGGATCATTAAGTACTTATGTGATGAACTCGTAACTTTTCATTCTTTTACTCATATTCATGATTCATTTCATAAACATAATGGGATTATGATGATTCTAGTTGCAAGGACAAACTCTGAGTTCATTTGAGGACATTGGATGGTGAATGGATGTTGTTTTAATTTTAGTTTCACATACTACATCTTTACAAATACAAGGAAAGGAAATGCAAGGCTATGCATGGCGAGGAAACACATGGCAAAGAAAATCTAGACATGGCAAAAAAAGGAAAGGAAAGTCTAAACATGGCAAGGCAAGGCATGGCAATACATGGCAAGGCAAGGCATGGCAATACATGGCAAGGCAAGGCAAAGAAATTCAAGTCAAGGTAAGACATGGCAAGGAAAGGCTATACATGGAAAGGAAAGGCAAGGAAAGGCTCTACAACAACTTGCATACATGATTCACTTTAAGAAGACAATTCTTCAAGATGGTTAGAGCCCAATTTTACTAATATTGGGTTTAATTTTACCAATATTAATGTAGATCTAAATGATGGATTTAAAACAAAGTCTGGACATGTGTTTGGAATCCACATATTGGATGCTATTAGGTTCAATTCCTTCGAGAGTCACATCATGATCATGTTGGTGTAAAGAGAGAACTTATGCACAATTGTTATTGAAGTAGTTACCTACCAAAATACACCACTGAATATCCAAAACAACATCTAATCCAATGTTAGTGTTTGTAGATCGTACATGCATTTCCAGAAGGGTGTCTACTTGTGGAAATCGTCATTAAATGTATCCTTAACTTTCCTAAAGTTCACTTTATTAATTTATTAATAAAGGTGAACGTATTTTATTAAAGTGACTTTTAATTAAGAAAGTGGATAAGCTAAAGTCACTTAATGATTTAATTAAAATATAGGCATTGATCTCATGATCTAATCTTGACTATTGAGAATAGGTAAATGGCTAATGTAAAAAATATAAAGACAGAGAGAGTAAAGGAAAAATACACATTGAGAGAATTAATTTCACAAGTCACGTGAACTAAAGGGAAAATCAGATTTGATTTTCAGCTTGGCGAGAAAAGGAAAACATGTTGCACGCTTCCCAAGGAATGGTGCATGCATCCCCAGGAAGTCTTCCCAAGGAATGGCGCATGCATCCCAAGGCAGTGCACACTTCCCAAGGAGGTCACATGCATCCCAAAGCAGCAGATCCATATAGCAGGGTGGTACGTGTGAGTGTAGGCTCCATTTATTGTAGCAAGTCACACACATTACAAGGAGGCCACATTTATTTCAGCAGTAGCAGATTCGTACAAATACGTATAGGTCCATACAGATCCATACAAATAACCTCAAATATTCATCATCACGCTAATTGAGGCGATGTGGTTCAGGTTTGTAGATTTGGTTTTTGTGTTTTTTGTTTTCTCTTAGAGTCTTTTTCCTTGTGAGGGGAGCTCTTGTAAGTTTCAAAGTAATTTGATGAAGAACTGATTTGGAAGAGCATAAAAATTGTGTACTGTGTGATTGCTTTTCATGTTTTCCACTGCATGCAAGAGTTAATAATTTCATCAAAGTATTTAGATCTAATATTTTTATGTAGTTAGCTAATTTTAGAGAAATTAACATGGTATCAAATCCCTTTAGTGTAGATTACTTTAGTGGGTTAAAGGATAAAGGTCAGATCATCCATGTTAGTAACTACTGTGAAGGTTAAGGATTGACTAGATGGGGTTTCTAACTTCTTTCCCTAGATAGCCAAAATCTCAGTGATNTATCAAATCCCTTTAGTGTAGATTACTTTAGTGGGTTAAAGGATAAAGGTCAGATCATCCATGTTAGTAACTACTGTGAAGGTTAAGGATTGACTAGATGGGGTTTCTAACTTCTTTCCCTAGATAGCCAAAATCTCAGTGATGTTGAAGGAAGGGTACTTGTGGGAAGTCGTGACCAACCCTCCTCCAGCTCCAGCGCAGACCTCAAAGGGTGCGCTAGAAGTGGTAGACACTATAGTGTAGGAAGCATGGGATAAGAAGGGTATAAAGGCACAGAGGGTGATCCTTGAAGCCATCATGGATCATCTAATCGTGCATGTTGCAGAAAAGTTCAGATCTAAGGAGATTTTTTATGTCCTTGTGTCACTCTTTCAAAGTGACAATATGAGTTGTAAAATAATCCTTAAAACCAAACTTAGAGAATGCAGAATGTCCACCTCAGACAATGTAACTAATTACCTTATGAGGATCACATAGATTCATGACCATCTTGTAGTTGTAGGAGAGGTTGTCTTGGATGCAGAATTAGTAAATGTTTCTCTGATTGGGTTCTCCAAGGCATGGGAACCATTCATCATGGGAATCTATTCCAGAGAGAAAATTCCCAAGTGGGAGAGACTTTGGGATGACTGCATTCAGGAGGATACTTGTAGAGATTCCATATTTGGCAAGCAGGGAGGAGTTGTATCAGATGATAACTTAGCCCTTGTTATCAAGACAAAGAAAGGTACAGGAAAATTTATCAAGAAGGTTGATACTCAAGGAGAGGGACAAAAATCTAGGTATAAGAGAGGTATGGGAAAGATAAAATGCTATATATTTCGTAAGAACGCCCATTTCACTTCTCAGTGTCCATGGTGGAAGAAAGGCAAATAGAAGTTATAGATAGTTGTAGAAACTACAAAGACACAGTTGAGCGAACTTGCATGCAAGTTAGATAATTATTGTGCATTTGTGTCTTGTCTTTCTACCATCACTACTCCTGGCAGTGCATGTTACTTGGATAGTGGCGCATCATGCCACATGACAAAGGATAGAGAGTTGTTAAACATTTTTCATAGGATGACTCAGATCTACACATATAGCTTGGCAATAATATCAAGTATGTAGTGTAGGTTCAGGGGACAATGCAGTTCCATCTTGAGTCAGGAGGATCCTTTTATGCACATGAGGTATTGTATGTACCTGGCCTAAAGAAGAACCTGTTGTCCATATCAATAATGGAGGAAAAAGGTTATGAGGTTAAATTCCAGAGGGGGTAGGTGTTCATTCACCTAGATGAAGTCAGTATAGACACTGCTATGAGGATTGGAGTCAGGGATGGGAACATTTATAGACTATAGGGCCATCCTGGGTAGACATTGTTTCACACCAGTGAGAGCTTGTGTGATCTATGGCATGGCAGGATGGGTCATCTCCATCACAAAGCTCTACCATTACTGAGGTAGATGGTCATGGGATTTTAGAATTCATTCTGGACTAGTAGGGGGTGTGCAAAGTCTGTGCACCTGGAAAGAATGTCAAGGTAACCTTTCCTAGAAATGAGACTCGATCAAAGGGCATGTTGGATATTATCCATTCATATGTTGGTGGTCCTATGTTAGTAGCTTCAGTGAAGGGAACATCCTACTATATGACCTTCATTATTGACTTCTCCAGGAAGACCTGGATCTACTTTATGAAGACCAAGGACAAGGTCTTCAGTCACTTCCGAGCTTCCAAAGATCGGGTGGAGAACATGACAAGAAGGAAGATCAAAGTATTGATGATGGATAATGGGGGTGAGTTCACCTCTACATAGTTCATTGATTTCTACAACGAGGCAAGGACTGAGATGGAGTAGACAGTGACCTACAAACCATAGTAAAATGGGGTTGCAAAGAGGAATAATAGGTCTATCATCAGTGCAATTAAGTCCATGATGCACAACCAGAGTTTTCTTATGTCTCTATGGGTATAGGCCTGCAATAGAGCTATGTATTTGCAGAATAGGAGCTGACACTAAATACTGGAGGGTAAAACATCAGAGGAAGAATTCATGGGAAACAGACCTGAGATAGGACATCTTGGGATTTTCAGTTGTCTAGTATACATCCACATTCTTTTGGAGAAGAGTACAAAGTTGCATTCCTCAAGGGAGAGGGGAATTTTGGTGGGGTACATTAAGGATTTGAAAGCCTAATAATTGTTCTTTCTAAATCAATACAAGACTGTGGTGAGCCAAAATGTTAAGATCGAGGAGAAATTGGCATCTAGGAAATCTTAGGACCTACCAGTACTTGCATAGGGTCCCTGGGAGGAGGAACCAAAGGAGGATCCAAGGGCCGAGTCTTTATATGCAAGGAGCTAGACTCCAAAGGAGGTGAGTGAGTAGTCATCCCCTTCAAATTTAGTCAGGAAACCCAGGTGGTTTGAACAGACCTTACGGTATGCTCAAGAGAATGTTGAGCCTCCCAGGTCCACATTCAAGGAAAGCAAACCTCTATGAAAGTTTTTATAGTATATGGTTGTGATGACCAACATCATAGACTTAGAGAACTCCATCCTTGAGGAAGTAGCCAACTAGAAAATGTGGAGAGATGCGATGGTGGAGGAGCACAACTCCATCATGAGGAATGGTGTATGGGATATTGTGTTGAGACCATATGGGAAGTCAGTTGTGACTTCTAGGTGACTTTACAAGGTAAATCATGCAAAACCTGGTAGTGTGGAGAAGTACAAGGCCATATTTGTGGCTCGTGGGTTTTCTCAAAGAGAGGGAGTAGACTACAAGGAGACTTTTGCTCCTATAGCCAAATACTCCTATATTCAAGAAATTATCTCTATATATTTTGAGATGGGTTGGAGCATTCATTATATGGATATGAATACCGCCTTCCTCAACGGCTTCATTGAGGAAGAGGTCTACATTGAGCACCCTTAGGGGTTTGAGTTGTGTTGGGCTCTAAAGATGTCCTAAAACAACCTTATTTTAACATTAATTTATCAACCCGAGGATTCGTCTTTTATTTCAAGAATATAAGCAAAGTCTATGCAGATATATGTAGAGGCTAAAATCATGTAGTCAAAGCAAATCTGATTTTATCAACAACCAAGTTCCTCACACATTCATTAAAACTCTGAAGCTAAAACCTATACTCAATAGAATTGAAATATGATCTATAACATGTTGTGAATTAAAGGCATTTAACTAAATTGTTAAATTGATCTAACTAAGAAACAGTAATTGAATTTATGAAAGTTCTTAATAAACTGATCTATCAATGACTATTTAATCATCTAGAAAGAACAACTAAGTATTGTAAATTGAGAAGGAACAACAAATGTACTTTAAACGAAAGGAACAACAAATGCTAAATTAAGCGAAAGAAACAACAAATGCTAACTTAATAAAAGGAACAATGTATGCGAAAATGAGAGGAACTGTTGATCAACAAACTTCATCAAGGAAAAATGGAACAACAATCGGTAACATTCAAATGAAGCATCTATCTTCTATAATGAAACAACACAACTAATCCATAAAAACATCAACACACTCATGCATTCATATTTAATTGTTGCAAAAGAGATTTAAATCACAAAACTGAAATCAAATCGATACAATTACAGATTGAGATGGTAACTCCTTCAGACTAGGCCCTCGGTCTTCAGAAGCACTGCTGCTAAAAACTCAGTATGCAAAAATGGTGAAAACGCCCAAAGCTTCTATTAATTCCATAACTAGTACAACATTTGCAAAAGACTGCTTGTACATAGAAATTCCAAGTTCTGAATGCTTGGATAATTTTATTAGATGTCTTTCTATGATTCATTACCCTCTATATATTACAATGATATGGGTAATTTAATCCATCCTGAGGATCGATAGATCCTCAAGATTGTTTTTACTATTTATAAAGTTTACAATATAGAGAATCATTCTTCCTCAAAACTGCTTTGTGCCTGGTCTCTTTATCTTCCAATAGTCTTTGTATCTTCAAAATCTTTGAGTTTAACAAGATCTGTCTATTCCTGCAATAAAATCAAACAATTCCAACCGAATTTTAGAATTTATCTAATATTACTCAATAATATTTCTAGAATACTTTTTAATCATTTTCTATCCTAATTATTTCTAATTAATGGAAAAGTCAATCAAGATTATATCATAAACCATGGGAATAAGGAGGATATTCATACCTTTTCCTCAACTCAAAATACCCCCCAGCTTACCTTCTTGCATGTCCCCATGCAAGCAAATATCTTACATGTAAAGCAGTGATGTTGTAAGGAGGAGAGGTTGGTTCACCAGGTTTCCTTAACCCATTCTTACTTTTGATCTCTTCAAAAGAAGCTTCTTCCCTCTTCCTATTAATTTGATAATCACTCTGGTAACTTTCTGGGGGATACCAAGTAACAGGAGGACTATATCTGCACCCAATCTACGCAGGTCCTTCATCCAGGATCATTATGGTATACCTTTCCACCCTGAAGGTGGTTGCATGAAAGTTTTTGAAACAAAAGGGTTCCCTACTCTTGACTTCATTTGGGGAGGCATCCCATCTTAGTTTGGAAGCAGAACGAGCTTCTTCTTTAAGCACCCTAAAATATGGTAGACCTTAATGTACAACCTTTCGGTGGATAGGAGCTAACAAGTCTACAACCCCTTCCCTCTTCATGAACATTATGTGCTTCATAATGGCTATGAAGGATTTAGGAGGTTCCCCTCTAATCCAGAGTTCTAGCCCAGTATCCCTTTTCATGAACGTCTTGTGTGATTTAGCCCACCTAGTTTGGATTTTGGTAAAAGACAAGAATTCTTGGAAGTGTATGTCCCCAATAAAAGGACTAGGGTTCTCTTTTTTGTTTTCTTCCAAGATGAAGTTGTGGAGGTATATCTCACACATAAAGTATTGCACTTTTTCTTATTGTTATCTAAGGCATGAAAAAAACTCAGAAACAATGGTGAACTTAATTGGTTTACCTTCTCTAATATCTTTTATCCTTAACAAAAAATAACACTCCAATAAAAACAAGGTGTAATTAGTAGCAAGAGCCCTGCAATCTATTGCATCAGTATAGACAGAGAAAATTTATTTGATTTGCTCCAAAGATTTATCTAATTGGCCTTGTACTTTCTTTACCTTCCCTTGAGCTCTGGTGAGCTCAGCAAAATTGTCTTTTTCTATTGCTTACATGGCTTTAATTTGTTTCACAACTTTTTATGCTCTTCCATGGTTACCATCTCACTTCTGCACTGAGTCAGGGTCTGTTGGGTTTGCACCAGCTCTACCTCTAACCTGTCAATAATTTCACTATGTTCAGGAGACTGAAATGATTCCTCAGTCTAAACAGATGTCTCTTCTTTGGCTGGGTCATATTTCTGAGTCTCTGCATCAATTGTCTCTAAAGGAGCAGGAAAATCCGTAGGAATCACTTCCTCGAATTGAGCAGTTGTTTCTTTTGTTGTTGGAATCTCTGTTTGAGTTTCCATTTCCTGTGTTTCCAAAGGAATCACTTCTTCATTTTGAACAGTTTCTCCCTCTGCTATTGGAATCTCTGTTTGAGCTTCCATCTATGTTGTTTCTTCAGGGGCATGCAACTTTGTCTGTGTTCCAACATCACTTGTATGGGTTCTCTTCCTAAGAAGTAAGTTCCTTCCCTGTGTTCTAGGCCTTTTGGATTTCTTCCTTTCATAGGCCTTATCAGCTTGCTCCAATTGTTTCCTTAATTATTTAATTATTTCCTTGAGTCTATCAACTTTCTGCTTTAGTAATTTAATTTTTTTAACCCTTCTCCTCAACATCTTGTTTTCCTGATTCAATTTTATGATTTTATTGTGGCCTTTTCTTGCTATTTTCTATTTATGGGGAATGTCAGGGTTTTCCTCACCTTGATCAGCCAATGACTATTCCTCTATTTCTTTTGTGTGCTCTATCTGTTCTACAGGGTTGTTTACCTCAGTGTGAGGTTCTGGATGTTTTGTATTTTCGGGGAATGACATCTCTATGTCAGGGAGGTCCAAAGAAAGGTTTGAAGAGGAATTTGGTGCTTGGTGTTCTTCATACATACTTGTGTCTTTGGTGACTGATGTCCTTATGTTCCCCAATACTTGAGCCATATCTACCTCATAAATTTTGAAGAAATGTTCGGTAAGCCTTTCAAGTGATGGATGTGTATTTCCCTAAGTGTTTTCCTGTAAGGTATGTTCTGTCTGTTCAATTTATTGAGTATTTTCCTATGAGGGTTGTTATGTATGTATATCTTCCTTGTTTTCTTAATATTGTGTTATCATTTTAATTCTTCTTCTTTTCTCAGTGGGGTTTTTAGGAACAACAATTGTTATTTTTCTTTTCTTCTTTTATGTTTTTGCCTGTGTGGTCTGAATTTCTGCCATCTGGATGGGGTCTGCCTCAATTTCAGGCTGGGGAAATGGGACTTCCAATTGAACACTATCTCCTCCTTCCTAGGTTGTCTCAATTTCAGGCTGGGGTAATGGAATTTCCATTTGGGTGTTATCTCCCCCTTAATGTGTTGTCTCAATTCCCTGTGGGGAGTTTTCATGGTGTAATTCGGGTTGTTTCATTTGTAGAGGCCTATCGGCCTTGATTAGATCGCCCAAACTTATTTGAGTTTGGCTCAGGGCTTTGTTTACTATCATATTTACTAGTCCATGGTGACTAATTATAGTGACAGGATCTTTAGCCTTCTGAGTTCTTGTAGCAACTTCATGTAACATGGCATTTAGAAAAAATGGTAAATTGATTACTAACCTCTATTTGAGTGCTGCTAAAAATTTGAAGTGGCACGGCCGCACCACATCATACCTCCCATCACAGGTGATATACCTTTGTATTACTCCTGCCAGCTCCCTCCATGGATCGTTGAGAGTGGTGGGGTTGATTCCCTTCCCCTTTTTATCAAGTTCTTCTCCGGGATCTACGAAATATTCCACAGCCTCCTTGAGCATTGTATACTTCCCGGTCCACTGTATGCATGTGTTGGGGAAGCATGTAACCTCTTCTATAATTTTCTTAGTCACCAAAATTCATATGTAATGGACCATGGAGACTCATCCCTGCAAGTTCTATAAAAATGTGAGCGTGATATTCGTGTCATATCCTTGCAACTTGTTGAAGTACTCTGTCCACCTGAGACGGTGTAAAATTTCTCTTGCCTGCTCGGTTACTTGCAATAATGTGGGCTCTCGACGTACACTTCGACCACCCATGTTTTCTATGAGAAGATGACAATGACTATCGTTCCTTACTGCAGCTTAGTTCGACCATCTTTTTTAAACAAAAGAAACAGAAGATATCATAGAACAACACAGTGTATAAAAATGTGAGTTTTCCCATTTATTACAATCATTATGATCTATCAATAAATGTGCAAAATATCTACCCCCTCATAAATGGAAAGGTCAACCTCAACCATCAAAATGTACGAGTGAAATAATGGCAGGTAGTTCAGGTGAGGTTAGATTACTATGCCACCACTACCACTGGAAAAAAACAATCATTAATAAATTTTCAAAAATAACTTTAACGGTAATTATGAACAATCATCTGTTAAGTACCTAAACCAGATCTGCAAATATACTTCAGAAATAACCAAGAATAAACCATAAACCATTCACCATATCATGAACACAATAAATAGAGAAAACCCTTG
>SNQJ01S0031492.1:32294-90626 GCA_010110895.2 Picea sitchensis | reverse complement strand
CCCCATTGTAAACCAAGTTCTGAAAGGAATTGTGATTATGTTTTATAGGCTGGTGAGACAAGCTCTTATAAGCTGGAGAATTATGTGTTTGTTAGGCCAGGGAGCCTAAGTGTTGAAGGCTAGGAGCCTGTTGTTGTACTTGTATGTATGAAAAACATTTAATAAAATATAAACACCGCCAGGTGCAGACCGACCATGATGAATGAGTGAAGGGGGACTAAGCATCCATAGAGTAGGCAAGGAATTAGGGGTTGGAAGGTGGGAAAGGGTCTAAGCCTAGGGGGCTTAAGCCTGGGAATAATATTTTAATATTATTCCAAAAAGACATGTGCATTTTGTGTTTAATCCTAATTTTTGGCAAGGGAGGACGTAAAGGGGTGATGTGTACTGGTGGAACGCATGCAGTTCCATGGGTGACAAGTGTCAACCCTGACGCATGAGAATAAATGACCAGGGTGAGCCGTGAGAAAGGTTCTCCTCCTCCATTCTACCTGACAGTCTAAAGGTGAACGATCAGAACTCTACAAAAGAATACCCTGGTGCATCCCTAAAAGTCGAAAATCCTGGGTTGACTTCTGAGATAGCCGGTACAACCCCTGTCTGAACAGTTCGAACCTGTGTTGACCCTGCGTGGATTGTTTGTCACGCATCCCTGACAACCAGAGTGTGAGTCTATTCTATGCTGGCGGATTGGGAAATAGAAGTGACCAACCATTGCTGAACCTGTTGGGAATCCCGTGTCTGTTTTCCCCGTGAGTTGTTGTGACCACACAGTGTTGGACTGCGTGGGGTCTTGCTGGCCAGTGGTGCAACGCTCTCTCTAGGTGAGAGAGGTGATTGAGGTTGGAAGAACATGTTGTTGTCCTGTGATCGATTCTCTCCAGGTGAGAGAGTGCAAGAAGGAAGGAGAGGACTCCTGAAGGAACCCTATAGCTGCCACAGAGCTCAGAGACTTCCGGTCCAGCCTGTTCCTGTAACCCAAGGCAAGGGAGATTAGCAGCCGAGGGACTGTCCAGGTGACAGAGAAGGTGTATACTCCTAGGGTGGAAAAATCATGTGGGGAATGAGGTTCTATGGGCAGTGAGCGTGGGAGGTTCCTTGGAGAGAATCCCTTCCTTGTGGTTGTGTGTTGTTTTCCCTGTAACCTCAGCCTAGCCTAGATTTCCTTGCCTTGGGGTGGATCTTAGTCCCAACTCGGGGGTGACCCACTGTTGAGCTAATGAGCAGTGTGTTCTAAGGTTGGGAGGTTCATGGAAGGCCTACACTTGGTTGGTGGAATCTACCATTGATAAAAATAAGTATCTGATTATGCTTTAATCATGTTTTGTATGACTGTGTTGCTTATGTATCATGTTTTCTGCTGTGTATATGAATTAATATGAAAAGCTAATTGCTTGCTGATTATGGCAGTGATTCATATGAATACTCTGTGTTGAATGTGTTTATTGTTTAAATGCATGTGGGTTAAATAACATCTGTATGAGTTATGTACAAAGTGGTGTTATAGTCTTCTTTTAAGAGCAATTAAACCTTAGTAGTAGAAAAGGTGCGCTATAGTTTGGTATTAGATTGATTAAACAAAGTAGCAGAAAAGGTGTGCTACAGTTTGGTATCAGAGCGATTAAACAAAGTAGCAGAAAAAGTGTGCTACATCATGTGTGGACATCATCAATCATTAGCCTTGAGAAAGAGAGCTTATTAACCATAGAATGCAAAGAAACTGAGAGCACTAGTTACTTAAACATTGTTGTTGTGTATTAAAGTTCTTATCAATAAGTATCCACAGTCTTTATTAGGAGTTTGTATTCAACATTTAAGTGAGACATCAGTCCATAAATAGTAGCACATCATTGCAGAATGATTGAAAACAATTCAAACCTTAAATTTTAACCCAATGCTTAGGTGCTAGTGGGATCAAGTTGACTGTTTAGGGCCCCAACCATAAATTTAAAAAAAAATCTAATTTCCCCCTACTTTTTGCGGCTGCGGGTCATCTTCATGGAACCGGTACGAAACCGGCCGGTTCAGGCAAAAAAACGGGTTCTGTACGAAACCGGTCAGGGGCGGTTCAGACCGGTGGGGGCTTAGAACCGGTTGGACCGGCCGGTTTTACTGATTCCGGTTCGGTTCTTGTAACTATGGTCACCAACATTATCATCAATGATATTTGGGTTTCGTGGATCATATTCAACTCAAAAATACAAAACCAACTCCTGAATTGTTGTTGCAAAAGACTTTCTATACAATAAAAGTGTGGGATTTGGGATGGATAACCTCAAATGCAAGATGGAATTAATTTCACTTGCAAAATACCATTGGAAAAGTAACCAACTTGATCGAGCTTGTCATTTCAAAATCATAACTTGGCATACAAATGGTAGCACACTCAAACATATATCTTACGAAAGTATATGTTGTAGAGTTATCACTGTGTAACTTTTCTTTGAGTTGGGGACATCAATGTTGCAAAATGAAAAATAAAACTGTCACCTTCTTATAATAAACCACTTATGAAATAATCTTGAAAGTGAAGTAACAACTCTAAGCTCTGAGGTCTTCCAAATCTATCTGGCATGAAACCTTACTTAAATTATATGTTGGTGGAACTTGAAAGGAATATATCTATCAGAGCAACAATAATCACACAATTATACAACTAGTTGTAAGGTTACCTTGTCAATGTTATACACCATCTTATTATTTTCATAATAAACTCAAAAAGTCCTCAATCTAAGAATCTAATGGACTTGTGTAGTTTCAACTCATTTTAATTTTGAGTATAAGAGAGTAACCCATTAGTAGACACATAGCGTTGGTCACAAGTTTTTATCAAATCATAATCTTGGATTCAAATCTATTCTTTATCGTGCTTAACAAGTCCCAGTCCCAACTGTCCGGAGCTTTAAAATATCATCATTGGTATGTTGCCACTATTACAAGCTTGTAGCCACTATTACAAGCATGTAGCCTTTTCCCTAGACATCCTTTTGACTTTTTCCAACCTTTGTATTTTAATATAAAACTCCAAACATGTCGTTCATGAACCAATTTAATTTTTGAACGACTTGTTGTTATGAAGGAAAAAGATTGCAAGAGTATTTTATATATGAACATGATATACTTCCTTCATTTTGGATCATATCCTTATTATTTTAAATCATGAGATGATCACCATAAATTCAAAACACAAATATGGTCTAACTTCTAAATTGTAATTGCAAAAAGGTTGTAGTTTACAGAGGCATATGCTATATAATTTGTTGCTTGGGGGTAAGAAAAAAGCCTTGAAAATCTGGCTTGAAGTCTTGAAATTGATAATGGATGAAGTGTGAAACAATCAAGACTAAGGGGTGTGAAACCAATAAGAATACTCATAATTACCTTGTTATCATACCATGCAAAACATAGTATTATGGTTTTAAAAGAATGGAGCATGAGATATAAAATGCATATGCTATGGAGTAGGCTTTTAAATGAAATATTTAGGTCTAGTTTGAAATGAAATTAAGGTACCTACAACATGTAGGGGATGCTTTTTTTCAAGTTATAACATGTTTCTTGGAACCTGGAAGTATATTGACTCAAGATATCAGGGAAAATTACCGGGTTTTGTTGAGTCCTTATGACTTTTTTAATTGATTTTGAATTAGATGTAACTTATAGTCTGCTTTAGTTTTTTTTCAAATCTATAAAAAGATCAAAGAATATGTAATTGTTACCTCCACCTAGCCATGTCTGAATGAGAATAAACCCCTCGTGCTAGTCTTTTTTTTGAACTTGAGAATAACATCAACAACAATTTTTCTTCAGTGTAGTGGAAACTTATGTGGAGGAAAACAATGAATAAAACACAATATCCTCTGTTATTTTCTCCTGATGAATGAACAATGTTGGATGCAAATCCATAGTGTTCTTTGTTGTAGGAATTCCTTGTAATTGTGGAGAGGTAATAAGTATTTATCTATCCTCCTACTGCTGGAGATACTTCACACACACCTAGGATTTATTTTTCCTAATGTTTTCCCTATGTTTATTAGTCATTATTCAGTCTCCTATAGTTTAGGGAGAATATTCCTCTAGGAGAATATTCTCTTCAATTCACACTTCAGTTTGATCAGTTGAGTGGAGTCTAGATGCTACATCTGGATCATCACCAGATAATACACATTGTCCTTGGGATTATCACCAGACTAGCGCATTACTCATGATTCCCTGATCTACTCCTCACTTCACTCTGTTTCAGTCAGTTAACTGAAGACTGAGAGACTAGCTAACTCAGACTAGGTGGAAGTTCACTCCTGTAACTGCCTGAGAGACTAGACTAGGTGACAATTTACTCCCATAACTTCAGGTGTGTGTCTAGATCACTCTAGAACACCACTATGGCACATTGGATCCTCCTCCATTGATCATTAGTTGAGTTATACAGAGTATATCATGTGTAAATGATCATTCATTCATTTTGGTTAATGAGAATTCTTCCATTCTTTCTCTTCTGCTTCTCTTTTCTCATATTTTCTCTGCAAACTATATGTGTCATTTGCTAGCTAGATATATTATGTGCAGGTTAAACACATTTACATGGTATCAGAGTCGATAGACTAATAGGTAAAAGACAAACCATATTATTTTTTTAGGTACCGAAGATTGAAGATAGCGGAAAAATGGAATTTCCAAAAGAATTCATTCTTACAATGTACAATTTCTTTGCATGGAAATAGAAGATGATAGTGCATCTTCGAGGAGATGATTATACAGGTTAACCATGGACAGAGAGACCGAACCCACATTATCCATAGAAAAGTACAATTATCTAGATCGAATGGATGAACCGTTTGGAACTATTTGCAGTCTCATTTCTCATGAACTCCTCTTTCACATATCCTCCTGTAAAATCCCCAATGAAGCCCGAACCACCATGGAAGGGATCTTTGGAAAATGGGACAAGATGAAGGGACACATTCTCGAGGTGGAAGTTCACTTTGGATCCAAAAACCTTCGACAATCTCCAATATTTCTTTACTAAATATAAGTATTTGTTGTTGCAACTCAAGGCTTGCTGGGTTGATAAATCTAAAGAGGAGAAACAAATGGTTCTCACCATTCTCTCCAAACTTGGTCCAAAATACTTAGTGTTTGTATCCACATTTAATTCAGTTATTCTCACCTCTGGAGCCACCTGGAAGATGCTCTCTTTTGAGGTATTTATTAAATCTTTAACACAAGAGCACGACAAGTTCATCAACATGGGAAAAATCAAAGGCCCATCATAAATACAAAGAAAAAGACAAAAGTAAATCACATGAAAATACAAAGAAGGAAGGGTACTCAAAACCCTTCAACGATGCCTCCGGATCCAAAGGTGGAAAGGGAAGAAAAGGGGAGAAATTCACTTACTACCATAAAAGATTCCATCCAGAATATGCATGTATGCAGAAACAGATAGATCAAATGGGCCAAATAATTCAGTAAAAAAACCTTGGAGATCGCATCCCTGAGGGTGCCAAGAAAAAGAAGCCAAAAGATCAGAATCCCAAGAAAGGCAATTCTAGCCATGCTTTGATTGCCATAAACTCCTCTCCCGATGCGTAGATCGTAGATTTAGGTGCATCACACCACATGGAAGCCACAAAAGAAGGCTATTATTCATTGGATACATGCAAAGGTCTTCCTATTCTAATGGGGGACAACTCTCCAGTCGAGTTCACTGGAAAAGGAAGAATTGAACTCACAAACAAAAGCTTCGAGAATGTGCTACACGTTCCCAAACTCTTCGTCAATCTTCTCTCCATATATTAGATGAAAAAATATGACACTATAAAGAGAGTCATATTCACACTTGATGTAGTGGATATCTATGACATGCAAACCAATTCCAAGGTTTCTACCGGTGAGGTAAATCATCAATCCAGATTCTACACATATTCTGAATTTATTGAACCAGATTCTGCATTACTGCTTACCCATGCTGACTAAAGAAACAGGATATGGCACGGAAGGTTCGGGCATTTAAATTTCATATATATGCAACAACTTAGAAAGTAGGGAATGGTTGATGGTATACCTGACATCCACTTCTTTAAAGGAATTTGTGAGGGACATGTTCTTGGAAAACACCCTCAAGAGAAATTCGACAAAGGAAAGACTTAGAAGGATTCCTTTCCTTTAGATTTGATCCATAGTGATCTAACGGGCCATTTTCCGCATCCATCAATAAATAAATCAAGGTACGTGCTCATTTTTGTTGATTATTTCTCACACTTCACATGGATTTTCTTTCTCATACAAAAATCAGAGGTCTTTCAACACCTCAAAGATTTCAGATCCCTTATTGAAATATAGTTAGGAAAGAAGATAAAAGTCCTCCGAACGGATAACGGGGGAGATTATTTCAACCATAATATACAAAATCTTTTTCATGAGGCCGAGATTCAGTTGCAACACACAATTCCTTATACTTTGCAACAAAACGAATTTGTTGAGAAAAAAAATAGATCTTTGAAAGAGATGGCATCTTGCATGCTACATGTAAAGTCACTTCCATAGAGATTATGAGCTGAAGCACTTAATTGTGAAACCTACATCCAAAATATATCTCCCCATAGATCTGTCAAGGATAAGACCCCCTATGAGGCTTGGAGTGGCCTCAAATCGGAAGTGACTCACTTCCATATATTTGGTTCTTGTGCATGGGCCATGATTCCCTTTGAGAAGAGGAAGACACTTGATCCACAAAGCACATAGTGTATCTTTGTTGGATACCTCGATGGTGTGAAGGGATAAAAACACATTAATATTTCCTCGAACCGGATCATCCTTGAGCGGGGTTTCCAATTCGAGGAAAGTGTCTTGCATGTGCCTCAGTAGTTTCATGCAGACATGTTTTTTCTTCCACCTGTCAGAGATGATGAGCATGCACAAGCCGAATCTTCTTCAAATGAGAGTTCTGATTCAGAGGATTCAGATGATTCAGATACCAAGTCAGTATAGTCAAATGCAGAGTCAATGCATGCAGATGCAGATGTAGAGCCAAAGCAGAGGCAGATGCAGAGCTAAAGAAGAGGCTCAAGTGGTCCAAGACTACTCTTTAGGATGCAAGAGATATTTTTGGGGATCCAGCTGATACTAGGATGACTCAATATGATTTCAAGGATCCTCCTCTTACACTCACTACCACTGAAATGATGTCACCCAAGCATCTTTTCTTGGTTCAGTATTCAGATCCACAGTCCTATGGCAAGGCTACTAGAAATCCATTTTGGGAATCCTACATGCAGGAGCAGTACAACTCCCTCCTCGATAATCAGACTTGGGATATGGTTCCCCTTCCTTCAGGAAGGAAACTTGTCAGGTGCAGATGGGTCTATAGGACCAAGATCGCAGTGGATGGAAATATTAGTAGATACAAAGCCATGCTAGTTGCCAAATGATTTCAACAGGTGCATGACATTGACTATGATGAGACCTTCACTCTAGTAGAGAAGATGGATTCCATACATTTTTCACTTTCCAATGTGGCAACCAAGGGATGGGAAGTACATTAGATGGACGTGAAGAATGAATTTATTCATGACAATTTATTTGAGGAGATCTATATGGAGTATCCCCAGGGATTTATGTAGGATTCATCTTTGGTATGTCGACTTGAGAAGTCTCTTTATGGCCTCAAGCAGGCCCCAAGGGAATGGTATGCCAAGATGGACTCCTACCTGTCATCATAGAAATTTGTACATTGTAATTCAAACCCAAATGTTTACATGCTTAGTGTTAGCACTAGAAGTCAGCCTCAGATTGCGTAGAAGGTAAGCCCAATACCCATCAGTTTCTACAGTAAATGTAAATGAGTTTTAAGAGTCCAAATGGAGAAGAATCAATGAAAATAACTTTTTAACTCAAAAATCTAGACTGGTATGCATAAGCAATTGAGGTCTTGGATCAACTTCAGTCAGTAAGTTGGAGTAAAGGTGAGTAGAAGGAAGAATTTGGTGAGAAAGGTGTAGAGGTCTGCTATGAACATCAGGTATTCAAGCAACCTAAGGAGGAAAAAATCAAACACAATATCCTCTTGGATTCAAATTTCAAGGAAAATGAAAGAAATCATAACAACACTCTAATCAAACATTCATCATAATACAGTTACAACAATCCATGTGAATCAATCATTCATGAACTCTCTCAATATCAGAGGAAAATAAGATGGAGTAAGAAATATGACTTAGATTAATCAATAAATCTCAAATCAAGTACATAACCAGAGAACCAATGTTCTTCATCAAAATATTACAATAGCAGGGAGCCTAGCTCAACCATTCGACCTTAAAAAAATATGAAAACTGCCTATATATACTAAAACTGATGCAACCACAAGAAATGTGATTGGACCCCTGGATTCAAAGTTTCCAGTCGGTGCTTACTCTGTCAACTTGGATAGAACTTCTTATGTCAGATGCGAGCCCGACTTAGTTATGTGCTTTGTAGGAAAATCTGTCCCTCAGGAAATTTTGGATTGACAATTGGCCCCCACGACCCTTCTCTCCATGCATTCCATTTATGGGGTGAGACGAGGTCTCAACCACCACCCCCATTTTCAATAACTACCTTCATCGGGATCAGGATGAGGCCTGACACCCATGAATGTTCCAGGTGGTGCCCACAACTTCTTCGAGTCAATGCCGACGCCTCGAGGCCAAACAATTTTTTTTCTGTGACCAAATACATGCGCTTTCGGCCTTTGGCACAACTCCTCTCCATCGCTCCATATTCAATGTGACCTAGGGCCATAACCCTACGCAATTGCGTGATTGTGCACTACCAAGGGTGGTCTTAAAGCAAACCTCTTTTGTCCTCGCAATTCACCATGAACTGCCATGCGTCCCTTTCTAAAAACCACGGTTCTGATTGCAACCCGCCCCTGATATTTTAAAATGTGTGCACCTTCCAACCTCGTAATTTGGCGTGACCGTTGATCTTGCGATCTAATATTAGGCCCTCTGATCAATGACTCAGCTTTGGCACTTTTTAGATTGACAGATCACATCTTCCCCTTCAAAACAACGATCGATATTTGCTTCGTGAATCGACCTTCAGGAATTTCAATTCTCAAACTCCATTTCCCTCCAAGTAAAACCTCCAGAGTTGAGAATATGACAACACGTGGCTCCTTGAGATCGATGGCTGAGACACTTTTCGGGTCTCCAGACTCTGGGAAAATAAAATCTCAAACCTAGGCTCCCAAAGGCCTTTACCCGGAGCTGGCGATATACTAACGCGTTTCCTCATGAATCGAATGATCGAGGATTACTTCAGGCCTTTATTCGTAGCTCATGGATTTCAACCACATGTCCATGTTGATGGGTGGTCCAGATGACATCATATGATGTCACATCTGTTGATGTGTCATGATAAGGAGGGTGACATGGCCATGACATAATGACCTGGAAAAAGTGCCACGCATCATTCCTGATGAGAGTGCGTCACGTGCTTCGACACTTTGAGAATTTGGCGCTTCCAGACTTTGGCACTTCAGGACTTCAGGCCTTCGGGACTTCGATGATTTTCTCATTTTAAAACTCCCGAAGTAAAACTCCCGGAGTGACAGATCTGATGACGCGTGACATTCCGGATTTGGATGACTAAGATCCACTTCGGGTCTCCAGGATCCGAGAAAACCAAAACTCAAATCTCGCTCACTCTTCCATGCGCTTTTACTAGGAGCTGTGGATATGAAAACACATGTCTCTTGCTAATCAATGACTCGTATTCACTTTTGGGTTTCGGGACTTCGGATTTTTGATGAACAATTTTAACAATATTTTGAACTCTCGATTCCCGCGATAATATTCCACTGTTGATCTCTCCCAATAAGATAAATGAACCAGATTCAATCTTTGCCCGAACTTTGATCTTCGGGATTTTTCTCTGGCACTATACTTCGTGCAATTTTGACCTTCCGAAAGAATGCACGTCATCGATCGATTCGCTTGATGGATCTCCGTCGCTGAAAATTTAAAACTGCCTTCCACTTGTGCTTCAAGCCCGAAATGGACTATTAGGAAAGTTGCGCTTTGTGTTCATGGTTGCGGCCTGCATGATTGAGGATTCAGATGACTAGCTATGGGCTGGGAAAACAGGGAGACCGAGGAAAAATTACAGACTTAGGTAGAAATCACAAACCCATAGGATTCTGACAAGTTCATGTTATAACATTTGGCTCCACAGGGGATGGCATGCTCCTTGTGAGCTACCAAGAACAAGTAGTTCCAGTGCCTTAGCTATTGGGTTATGGAGTCAAGCTCAAAACATTTTTTCGAAGGCCGACATGTACACTATTTCACTTATAAAAAGGAAAACAAACACACATGCTCTAGAAAGATCTTATTTATGTATAGTCCTAGGATAACTGATTTTTACAAAGCGTTAGGTGAAAGCAAACTTCCACCATAACCACCCAGACAGTTTGGTAATATAATTCTTCTATTTACTGCAAATAATCCATAAACGGTAAGGGAAGTATGACAGCATAAAGAAAACATGTATTGGAACACTGGAAATACCTCTGAATGATGATAATATGAAAATTTTTGAAGGCTCCAATTCTTTTGGAAAACATAGTTCCATATATAACCCCACAAGGTTACAAAATTTATAATCAGGAAAGCTTGTCTGGTAAGAAATTACCTCCTGCTCTTCATGGTTACTCACTTGTCGTTAGATGTTCTCAGAGTGTATAGTTGGGTATAGGACTGATGCGGGTTGGCTGATCCCAGGTGATACTTTCTCATCTACAGGTTCAATATAAGAGATAAACTGCATCTTTATCTCCTTTGTTTCTCCTTTATCTGCTCCGATAACATCTGCTAGATGAGAGTAAGAAGTCTCTTCATGTATATCCATGGATGGATCTTTCTCTTTGTCATGTTTCTCAGTGTCTTTTGCGGGCCCAAGATGGATGATTTCCACACAATGCTCTTCCTTAATGTATAAAGGAAAAGGATCTATAGTATGGTCTTGGAAATCCTTCATATCCACATTAGAATCAGATTCATAGCTTTCATACTCAGGTTGGTTTCTCCCCAAGTCAGAAAAATTTGGTGTGAAGATCTTTTTCTCTTCATTTGAACACTCATTAAAGAGGGGTGAGCGCAAAACGCCTCCATCTTGCAAAAAATGAGTGATCTCTCGATTCTTCTCTTCAATCCTAGGTATAAATACATTGTGGAAAACCTCTTGAAGGAAAAGAGGAGAATCCTCCTCCACCACTATCTCTTCCTCCAAATCCGAGACAACAGGTGTATCAAGGGAAAAAAATAATACATCCATGGCTATGTAATCATCAACACTGCCAGCAATCATATTTGGGAGCATGGAAAAACTCTTCTCTTCATCATTTTCACTGGGATATCCATCAAAATATTTTTTCTCTTGGTCAGTATCTGACATCACTTCTTTGTCATAAGAAGGGCTTCCCATAACATTTGTTTCAGGGACTGAAATATCCTCTGCGTTTTCTTCATAATATCAACAAGAAAAAATTGTCTTTACTTCTTCTATTTCTGAAGAAAGTGATCTTACCAGTCCCACCAGCTCACCCAAAGCATCTTCTTCATCCTCACAGTCTGCATCAGAATCTGCTATATTCTGAACACAATCATTATATTCCTTACAAAAATTATGAGAAATAAACTCAGAGGAATAAAATTTTTGACAATGCCTATTGAAAGCCGCATGAAACTGCTCCAGGGAGGAGATGCTAGCAGGGGGTAAGGAGTGGTACCATTCATGAGCATCTCCTGCTAACGAGATCATGAACATCTTCAATAATACATCCTCATGATGTATTTCCCACTGATGCATAAGTTCATGAAACTCATGGAGATGCTCGACAGGGTTGTCATATTTACGCTCTCTAAATATGGGCATAAAATCACCACATTCATCCATAGTAGGAACAACATTAGGAAAACCAGGAACATAGGAGAAATTAAAAGGATCAAACCTTGGAGCCATGATTCTTTCCATTTCAAAACATTGGAGTCACCACTGGATCCTTTAATCATGGAGTTTCCAAGTGAATGATATGCAGTCTAAATGTGTCTGGTCTTTGTTCACCATCAAAGACCAGATCCGATTGTTGTCAATCTCCCAGGGAACTTTCAAGCTGAGAAAGTAGCTGCTAAAATAATTCTCGAGAAAAATTCTCTGGGTCAGCTTCGAGTGTGCTAGAGGTAGCCACAACTGAAATAGTGGAGTCGACACAATGGAGTCGCCAGGTGCAAGCGCAATCTTCAATGGTTATGATATCTGATGCACCTTCAGAATCAACATCTCTTTGTTGTTCTATCCCAGGGAAATGTCTTCAATTCGTTCTCCGGAAATGGCGCTAGAAAATGTTAGCACTAGAATGCACCCTCAGATTGCATAGAAAGTAAGACCAGTACCCATCATTTTATACATTAAATGTAAATGAGGTTTAAGAGGCCAAATGGAGAAGACTTAATGAAAATAACGTTTTAACTCATAAATATGGACTGGTATGCACAAGCAATTGAGGTCTTGGGTCAAATTCAGTTAGTAAGTTGGAGTAAAGGTGAGTAGAAGGAAGACCTTGGTGAGAAAGGTGTAGAGGTATGCTATGGACATCAGGTCTTCAAGCAACCTAAGGAGGAAAAACTCAAACACAAGATCCTCTTGGATTCAAATTTCAAGGAAAATGAAAGAAGTCATAACAACGCTATAATCAAACATTCATCACAATACAGTTACACCAATACATGTGAATCAGTCATTCATGAACTCTCTCAATACCAGAGGAAAATAAGATGGAGTAAGAAATATGACTTAGATTAATCAAGAAATCTCAAATCAAGTACATAACTAGAGAACCCGTGTTCTTCATCAAAATATTACAATAGTAGGGAGCCTAGCTCAACCATTCGACCTTAACAAAATATCAAAACTGCCTATATATACTAAAACTACTGCAACCACTGGGAATGTGATCGGACCCCTACATTCAAATTTTCCAGTCGATGCTTACTCTGTCATCTTGTACAGGCCTTCTTATTTCAGACGCGAGCTTGACTTAGTTATGTACTTTGCAGGAAAATCCGTCCCTCAAGAAATTTCAGATTGACAATCGGCCCCCATGACCCTTCTCTCCACGCATTCCATTTATGGGGTGAGACAAGGTCTCAACCACCGCCCCCATTTTCAATAACTACCTTCATCGGGATCAGGACGAGGCATGACATCCATGAATGTTCTAGGCAGTGCCCACGACTTCTTCGAGTCAATTTCGATGCCTCGAGGCCAAGCAAATTTTCTTCTGTGACCAAATACGAGCGCTTTCGACCTTTGGCGCAACTCCTCTCCATCGCTCCATCTTCAATGTGACCTAGGGCCATGAACCTATGTAATTACATGATTGTGGGCGCTACTAAGGGTGGTCTGAAAGCAAACCGCTTTTGTCCTCGCAATTCACCATGAACCACCATGCGTCCCTTTCTAAAAACCACGGTTCTGATTGTGCCCCATCCCTGAGATTTTAAAACATGCGTAGCTTCCGACCTCGCAATTTGGCATGACATTTTATCTTGCGATCTAATATTAGGCCCTCTGATCAACAACTCAGCTTTGGTGCTTTTTAGATTGATGGATCGGATCTTCCCCTTCAAAACAACGACCGAGATTTGCTTCGCGGATTGGCCTTCGAGAATTTCAATACTCAAACTCCATTTCCCTCCAAGTAAGACCTCCGGAGCTAAGAATCGGATGACACGTGGCTATGTGAGATCAAACCTGGGCTCCTAAAGGCATTTACCTAGAGCTGGCAATATACTGACACGTGTCCTCATGAATTGAATGACCGAGGATTACTTCGGGCCTTTATCCGGAGCTCATGGATTTCAGCCACATGTCCCCATTGATGGGTGGTCAAGATGACATATGATGTCATGTCTGCTGATGTGTCATGATAAGGAGGGTGACATGGCCATGAAAAAATGACCCGGAAAAAGTTCCACGTGTCATGCCTGATGAGAGTGCGTCACGTGCTTCGACACTTTGGGACTTCGGTGATTTTCTCATTTTAAAAATCCCAAATTAAAACTCCCGGAGTGACAAATATGATGACGTGTGACATTCTGGATTTGGACGGTCGAGATCCACTTTGGGTCTCCGGGCTCCGGGAAAACCCAAACTCAAATCTCTCTCACTCTTCCATGCGCTTTTACCTAGAGCTGTGGATCTGACGACACGTGGCTCTTGTTGATCAATGACTCATATTCACTTTCGGGTTTCGACACTTTGGATTTTTTACGAACAATTTTAACAACATTTCGAACTCCCGATTCCTACAATAATCTTCCACCGTTGATCTCTCCCAATAATATCCATAGCCCAGATTCAATCTTTGCACAACCTTTGATCTTCGAGATTTTTCTCTGGCGCTATACTTCGCGTAATTTTGACCTTCCGAAAGAATGCACGTTGTCGATTGATTCTCCTGATGGATCTCCGTCGTTGAAAATTTAAATTGCCTTCTACTTGTGCTTCAAGCCCGAAATGGAATGTTAGGAAAACTACGCTTTGTGTTCATTGTTGTGGCATGCATGATTGAGGATTTGAACGACTGGTTGTGGGCTAGGAAAACAGGGAGACTGGGGAAAAATTATTGACTTAGATAGAAACCACAAACCCATAGGACTCTGACAAGTTCATGTGATAACACTCAGGATGGATGATTAACTTCTACTCCTAGTCCTGTATGTTGATGATTTGCTTATCGCCAGTTGCTCAACTTCAACAACTGTTGCAGTCAAGAGGATTCTGCATGACAGGTTCTTGATGGAGCACATGGGTCCACTACATTTCTTCCTTGAAATCGAGATCAATCAGGATGCATCAGGCATCAAACTGTCTCAGGCCAAGTATGCATGAGATCTCCTTGAGAGATTTCACATGATAGACTACAAGTCTGACTCGACTCCTTTCTTATCATGAGTTAGACTTGAGGATGGCGGGGACACTCCAATGGTTGACAACACACTGTACACACATCTAGTGGGGAGCTTGTTGTATCTCACACACTCCATACCAGAACTCTCCTATGTAGTTGGAGTAGTCTCCAAGATCATGCAGGAGCCACATGAGCTACATTGGAAGGCTGCAAAGCATATCCTTCGATACGTACAAGGCACCATCACCTTTGGGATTCACTATGAAACAAACTCTACATTGGACCTCATCGAGTTCAGTGATTCTGACTGGGATGGATATAACATTGATCGCAAGTCCACATCTAGTTACTCACTCAGTCTTGGTTCCGAGCCTATCTATTGGTCAACAAAGAAGCAGTTTGTTATTTCTCTATCTTCAGCCGAGACAGAGTACAAAGGGGTAGTTAACATAACCTTTTAGGCTATATTTCTACACCATTTTATCACCAAGTTGGGCATTCAGTTCCATCGACCAATCATCATATGGTGTGACAACCAGAGCACTCTGAATTTCTACAAAGATCTAGTTCAGAGGCAACAGACAAAGCACATCGATATTCACATGCACTACATTTGGTGCATAGTACACAAGGGGATCATCGACCTGCAATTTTGTCCTTCAACAAAACATACTGTAGAAATCTTCACCAAGACCTTCACTGAACATAAGTTCCATTCTTTGCACAGTTGTCTTGGAGTGAAGGACACAATTCCCTAACTGTCAGTTCTTTTTTTTACATACATTGTACTTTGAGGGGGTACACAAGGGGATCATCGACCGCAATTTTGTCCTTCAACAAACATAATGTAGACATCTTCACCAAGAACTTCTGCTCAACATAAGTTCCATTCTTGCACATTGTCTTGGAGTGAAGGACACAATTCCTAGCAACTGTCAGTTCTTAATTTTACATACATTGTACTTTGAGGGGAGGGGGTTTACCATGAATATTTCCCTCTTTCCTCAAGCTATTTCAGTGTATATTTTGTATTTTGGCACCTAACATGGCCTCGCTGTCGCCGGGACCCATTCTTTATTTTCACCATAGTGATGTTCAAGGGAGGTGTTGGAGATACTTCACACACACCTAGGATTTATTTTTCCTAAGGTTTTCCCTATGTTTATTAGTCATTATTCAATCTCCTATAATTTAGGGAGAATGTTCCTCTAGGAGAATATTCTCTTTAGTTCACACTTCAATTTGATCAGTTGAGTGGGGTCTAGATGCTACATTGGGATCATCACCATGCAACATTGGGATCATCACCAAATAATGTGCATTTTCCTTGGAATTATCACCGGACTAGCACATTATTCATGATTCCCTGATCTCCTCCTCGCTTCACTATGTTTCAGTCGGTTAACTGAATATAGAGAGACTAGTTAACTCAGACTAGGTGGCAGTTCACTCCTGTAACTGCCTAAGAGACTAGACTAGGTGGCAGTTTACTCCCGTAACTACTAGTGTGTGTCCAGATCACTCTAGACCACCACTATGGCACATTGGCTTCTCCTACAGTGTGCATTAGTTGATTTATATAGAGTATATCATGTGAAAATTATCATTCATTCATTTTGGTTAATGAGAATTCTTTCATTCTTTCTCTTCTTCTTCTCTTTTCTCATATTTTCTCTGGAAACTATGTATGCCATTTGCTAGCAATATCTATTCCGTGCAAGTTCAAAAAATTTACACCTACGACTTAGAATTAACCGGGGATCATAGCATAGTATAAATTTTTATAAATGGAGGTACCATGCTGCTGAATTGATGTGATGTTTCCCAATCTTCTAAGCAAGTTTCCTTTGTTGGTCCATATGTACCAAATGATTCTTTTTCTGTTGTTGGTTCTTGTGGAGAACTGAAAGTGTTTTTGTTTTCTCCTGCTGCTGGTTCTTGTGTGGTATCAAAAAGGCATCCTATTGTTGGTTCTTTTGGAGCAACAATAGGGCTTCTTGATGTAACAATGCGAACAACTTCTATTCCTTCTCATGTTGGATCTATTGGGGGGGTTACAATGTATTTGAAATGTGGATGCAATTATGAAGGATATCGGTGATGGTGNTTTTTTTCGTCCTTAGAGAAATAGAATATGGTAAGGAGTAGGACAAAAAAACAAAGATTATAAGCGAAGAACTCCATGAATTTCACAACAAGTATATGATTTTCTGTAGTAGGTTCTTCATCTGATGTCTTTATTGTTGGTTCGTGTGTTACAACAATAGGGTCTTCTGAAGGATAGTTCTTCTATGGAAACCTCAGGCTTGTAAGTGTTGGTTCTTGTGTAGCATCACCACTATCGTCCTTTGTTATTTCCGTAGATTATCTAGCAAGGATGGATCTGTGAAGAACTATCAATAATAGAACCATACTGCAAGATATGTAGAATATTATTAACTTTTTGGAAATGAAGGAAGTGTTCTAGACAATATTAGTTGCAGGAAGGTAACAAAAGAACCCTTTGATGGATTGGTAACAACAGGATTTTGGGAATATTTATTCAACAATGATTGAAACTAGAAGGGTAGTTTAGCCTTTTAAGTGTGCCAAGTTACATTATTGAGTGGGCAAGGAGTGGGTGGAGTAGAAAGTCATGGAGATATTGTAGAGGAAAGAAATGGGTTGAAGTTATGTTGTGGCAATAGTGATTCAAGCAATGGTTATGGTAAACCATATAATCAAGGGAGGCTTTATAAAATTAAGCAAGCCACTACTTCTAATATGAGAAGAGGAAAATGTGTGGGCATACAGTAGTGTTGGTGTATGATGATGATGAACATTAGGTTTTCTTGAAAGGTATTTTATAGTAGATCAATGGGATGTACTTGTGTTGAAGGTTAGTAGCTTGAACAATTTTGTAGCAATTTCCTAACAAATTTGGCCTTCAGACATAAATCGTACAAGGAATCAACATTACATGATAGCACACTTGTTTTCACATCTCTATGATACTCCTATTTCATGAAATGTTTCCTTCAAAAATCACTTATTCATGGATTGACCTCCATGATCCTTCTTTGAACTGTGAAAAAACTTGCATTTTTCCTACAACACAGGGTGAGATTATGGATGAAAAGAGATATGAGGAATTTACAGAATAGATCCCTCTAAAGGATTCATTAAAAAATTTCATTATTACCTGATGAGGAGTGGTGGCCAGCCTAGACTACTCGTCGATGTTTCCATGGTAAATTCTTTGTTCAATGTCCAATTAGGGTGATTCCAAGGGAATATTAAAGTGGTTTCATATAGATATTTACACTATAAATATGTTTTGAAATGGATTTGAAATAATGTGTCAAGAATGCTAAGAAGCATGCTATAGGGTATTTTTGTTTTCAATTTCCATCCTAGACCAATTGTCACAGTGTTTGGTATAAATTTTTCTTTTGATGATAGAACGATTTGATTCCACTTGGGGATGAAATTAAATTCATGTAGGTATCCCCAATAGAAACAAGTTTTGAAAAATTGAAAAATTGATGGGTCAATTATGCCAAAGAACATCCTTGGAAACATAGTTGTATCAATGTAGATTTAGGATAGGGAATTAATAATAAGGGCATTAATTTCTCATACGATATCAGAATGAGATGATTCAAGTCAGGTTGTAAAATATATTCATATGAGAATACACCTTAGTGCTATGGGATTAATTGGTGAATGCGGACATAAACATATCTCCCTAAATCCACCTGGATCTAGAACAAAATAGAACATAATATGACGCTTTCCCTAAGCTCTAACTATTGAGTTTACTAGTTAACAAGAGATAGACAACATATCGTTTAAATGTCGCTTCCTCTTACCATTGTCATCCTAGCTCCACTCCGGTGCTCCTGTGATATTGAATATGAAAGGGAACACAATCCAACCAAAGTGAAAGAAATCCAATATACTCAACAAGAACTTATGCATGTGATAAAGGAATCATACAATAAAAGAAGACAAGTTTTATGGGAAATAAACATATTACTGTATCATATTAAATGAAAGTGGATATTACAACCAAAGCCTTGATGTCACAAGGTCCCTTCCAATAGTTCCTTTCTTCCCACACACTTTTGATCCACATATTCTATGACTATAGATCTGAAATTCACTCACAATCTATCTTGAAAAATCAAAGCTCAAAGACACTCTAACGAAGCTAACAATCTCAAGCCAAATTTCTAATATAAGCTACCAAGCCCAAGATAAATTTCTCCATGAGAGATACTCTCCTTTTATAAGCTTAAGAGGATAAGGTGAGGAGGTTAGGATGATCCCACTAAATCATAAAATCAAGTAAGATCCAAACCAATCGGAAGCCACCTCACCATAGAAGCTTCTCCTTCTAGAAGCATCGAGAAGATGCTCGTTTTTACCACGTACAAAAATTGTCACACCCTAAGTATAATGCATCCTATGGAGATGTCGCAGCCTAGATTTAGAGAAGGGGGAGATGATCAGGCATCATCGTACCCTATATATAGTCCATCCTTTGACGACCTTCCTTAATAGGGTTTTTACAAAGGAAAATACAATTTCTTCTCTCAGGAAAAGTTCTTCTCCTTTATTTCTTCAGGAATTTGGGCCACTGATCCTTCTAAAGAAAAAGGATAGGTTTACATCATTAATGGTCATAGGGATGAAAAAATAAATGTGTAATAGAGATCCCCCCAAAGTATAAAGTTAGAATAGAGTGATAGCTAAAATACTTTGTCGAGTGTGTGTAGGGAACAAGGAACAGTCGGTTGGAAACCTACCAACAAACAAGGAAATACAATACAATAATATATCCTCACTGAGGTAGGCATTTACATACTCAGAATAAAAATGACTCAAATCATAAATGTCAACATGCAAAGATCCATGTCAAGTAAGACAAGTCATGGCCACCAAACATACACTGTGGATCCATGCCGTTATGACTCAAATATGAACATAGCCACCAAAAATACATTGTGGATCTATGTGTTAAAGACTCAAATTTGAACATAGCCACAAGACATACACTGTGGATCTATGCAACATTATAATCTGAATATACTCCAACACAACCTGAATCTGTTAGAAAATATCCAGGGTCTTCATCTCTACCAATCTATAGTGAAAATCTAACCATGTGAATACATGTGCTAAAGTCGAACATGGTAGAAACCACTTGATTACGAGTCATTAATGAATATCATTAAAAAGTGAGAGGGAAATAACCATTAATGTCAATGACTCCCAATGTACACTAGTACAATCTAACGGGTGCAAATTTGTGAGCTGAAGTCAGACACTCGGACGAATCTCCCGATCAGGGGTCAATAATGAAAACCCACTGTCGAAAGTGAGGAAACCTGCCATTGAAGCATGCAAGTTCCAAGGTACCAATTAGTTTCTAATTCTAATTCTTGGATAATGAGCTAAAGTCGATAGGAAAAGACTCGTCACAGGAGGGCCTTAATGTATCCCCCATCAATGATATGAAACAGGTAAAAATATTTGAGGTAGATTAGAGTAACAAGTAATTTAGGACTGACTCAGGGATGACCGACACAATAGAAGGCTTAAGGACTGTAGAAATGACCGACATAATAGAAGGATTTATGGGTTGAACTTCTCTTTGAGCATATTGACGACATGACAATTGTCTTGGAAACAATGACTCAACAACAAGGGTCACAGACCAATTTGTAATCTTATAAAGGAGTATGATCAGGAGACAAGAGGATTTTACAACCTAGACACAAAGTGAGTGAAAGGGTGTCATGTTCAAAAGTGACTCTTCCATAGAATACAGGTTTAGATACATTTCTTTCCCAATTTCCCCCCCACCATTTCTGGCGAGTACCTCTTTATTTTTACACAAGATTGAGGAGGATAACATATGTTTGAAATGTAATATCATACTTCGGATGATTCCCTCAGAGTATATTTAACGAACCCTAAGAAGGAGTGGTTCGGTACCATATGGGCCTTTCGATGTTTGTTTTACGAGTCCAAAGAAACTAAACTCAGGGGTTTTTCATTTTTAGAGAGTCTAAAAACCACTTAAAGAGAACTCCAAAATGTCCTTTTTCATAAAGTAGTCTGATGAGACCAAAAAAGAGATAAAATATCGCTCAACAAACGTTTTCTTCAAATACTTTAATGAGCGTGAAAAGAACAAGATCACTCGACAATATTTTCATGTTTAGAGAGTCTGAAAAGAGCTTAAAGGGAACTCCAATGGGTTCCTTTTTCATATAATCTTTACGAGTCCAAAAAAGTGATAAAATTTTACTCAGTTACATTATCCTGTATTTACGAGCACGAGAAATAACAAAGACTAAGCTCGAGATTGTTTTCATTTTTACACAAGCTTAAAACAAAAAAAAAACTATGCTTGGGACAGATTTTATTTTTACACAAGCTTAAAACTAAAAAAAACTATGCTTGAACTGAAGGAAACTATGCTTGAGTTAGGTGGTTTCATTTTTAAACAAGCTTTAACTAGAGAAAACTATGCTTGCAACTTCCCAACGCATAACACATGGATGGTTGGTACTTAGCCCCCAACTTAAGAAACTAGCGGATTTAACTTTAGCATGAAGTCCAGAGGCTGTAAGCATTTCCCCCCAAGCTTTGATTTGTATAACGACATAGGAGGATGAAAAGAATCTTCAAATACTATACGTAACAAAGTACTGGACTCAATTGAAGGGGGAAAACTATTTCATTTTTTAATGATCTTGACATAAGAACATGAACTATGCTTGAGAATCTAGGTTCAATCCCCAGACCTCTGTTTCATTTTGTAACGATCTTTACACGGAAACATGAACTATGCTCGTAACCTCTGTTTCATTTTTTAGCGAGGTTTCCACAGAGACGCAAAACTATCCTCGTAGATGGTTTCATTTTTTAACGAGCTTGAAATTAGAAAACCATGTTCAAAGTTGGTTACATTTTTTAATGAGCTTGAAATCAGAAAACCATGCTCAATGCTGGTTTGATTCTTTAACAAGCTTGAAATAAGAAAATCATGCTCAACGCTGGTTTCACTTTTTACCGAGCTTGAAATCAGAAAATCATGCTCAAATTTGGTTTCATTTTTTAATGAGCTTGAAATCAAAAAACCATGCTCAACAGAATCTTCTTGATCATGGCTTCCAAGAGGACAATGCTCTGAAAGGACACCATGCCAAGGGACAAAAATTGGTTATGGATTCCAAGAGATCTTCACTGTATGGAAGAAAAAATATTTGGAAGGAACACATATCAAAGGTCACGACAGGGGTAAGGAGATCAAGCTCTAAAATACTTATCGAAGAGATCACCATGTCAACTACCGGATCCAAGATCTTCATCGACAATGGAAGGCATGGGAGACAATACCACATAATTGACCTGTGGCAGGGGTGATACCATCTGCATATAAGAACCCTTTAGGGATGTCATTGAGTCGACGGTCAAGTTCGGACCAACAAACGAAAGTTGATCAATAGACACAATTCTTCCATCGTGAGGGAAATATATCACATGAAAAAGAGTGGACACAGTATCTTTCATGGTATAGAAATAATATCTCCCAAGGAGTAAATCGAAATCCAAGGGGTCTTGGACTATCACGACATCAATACAGACAATTTTCCCTCCCAAAGTTATAGGAAACTGAGGAAGGATCCCTGAAGGGTGACTGGTTCATCTGTTAAAAGATAACAGATTTTGTGTAACCGACGCAAGTTGAGGATAACCCAAAGCTTGCCAAGCAATAGAGGACAAAATACTAATGAATGAACCTTCATCTATCAATGTTTGAGTAACGTCTCAACCACAAAAGTGCATTGTATTGAAAGGAATGTGAGAGGGAAGACGAGGTCCAGTTAGCACACCCCAATTAAAAAGGATGGCCTCATTACTTGGAGGGTGTTTCACGGGAGAAGGAGGAATGCCCCCCAACACGGTAGATTCTTTATCAATGAGAAAAACATGGGCATTATTAGGTTTTCTCTCTAGCGGGAGAGTAGGATCGACCGATAACGAGATCAGATCAACCACTTGGGTTTCATTCTCCAAGGGGAGATGGGATCGACAGGTGGAAACAGATCGACCACTTGGGTTTCACCCTCTAACAGGAGAGTGGGATCGACTGAGGATGAAATCAGATCGACCACTTTATCAATTGGTTTAACGAAGGACATGACCATATTGACTACATGATCAACCATACTGATCAACGAAGGGACTAGATTGATCATTCCATCAACTATAGGTGGGTCGAGAGTAATCTTGCAATAAGCAACTTGAAGTTGAGGCTGGGAAATAGTCATGTCTTCCAGTAATTTTGATGCCTTGTCCATATGAGGGAAAATGTGAGTTTGTTGACTCCCTCCACATAACATACATGGGAACTTGACTCTACTTTTCTTCTTCCCAACAGTATCTTGACTAGTTGATGGGAGGTCATCGGCATGTTGTTCAAAGGCTGATGACATTGGTTGGCAAGGGTGTGTATACCATGCTTATATAACCTTGGATAGATCAGGGAAATCCTTAAGAATATGGCTACCCTTACAAATCCTGCAAAGGTACTTGGGCTTACAAGTCATTTGGGTGATCTTGGCATCATCAACACAATCAACAGTAACTGGTTGCTTTCCAACATGTCCGAAAATGGTTGGAAGTTTGTACCCTTGTTTATTTTTCTTCTTCTTATTATTCCTTTTCTTCTTCTTCTTATCCACCGAGTTACTAGCTTTAGAGCTTTCACTCAACGAAGAAGATGAAATGGAAGAAGACCTTGCAATTGAAGAAGGTGATGAAGATATTACTGGTGAATAAGGTGAAGGATCAACATGAGGTTGATGTTCTTGGGGGGAAGTCCTTACAACAAAAGTACTAGCTGCATTCATGATTACCTGAGTGGAAAACAACCATACCAGTAATCCAATTGTGAGACCTGGAAGACTCAAAGTAGCAATGTGAGGAGGACCAATGTTTCCATGAGAAGTAAAAAAAAAAGGTTCCCCTGGAAAATGGGTTCCCTCATTGGTCATTCCGGGAACTGACGCCATTAAATAAATATCCAACCTAGAGTCTGCTAGGGAAAACAAACAACACACGCTAAAAATATAGGAAGCAAACAAGATCCAACGTCGTGGGAACAATGTACAAAGTGGCTGAGATAGAGCAGGTTGAAAATTTATGTTGACGACCTACTTAACGGACTTACACCTTGATGCACGCTCCCATGCATAATCGTGGGTATACCCTCCAAGGAGCCTAAGTGAGTTTGGCCAACGTCGATTCCAGGTACAGTGAAGACTTGCCCCTCCATAGTCACCTCCTGTAAATATCCTAAAGAGATAGGCCACTAAGGTTACCAATTACTACAATGATGCCTGGGGAAACATTCAACAGTCTGATCCACGCACAAATGTAGGGTATCTAGCCCGAAATCAAGTCGAGAGGCTCCCACACATAATCGTGGGTATACCCTCAAGTGACCCCCAATAATACACACAATCTCTACACTAAGACCAACAAAGCAGGGTGAGTAACTCTATTAGTATTAATGCGACCTCAGGTTTGACCCTTGTGTGAGAAGGGCTTCCTAGGACAAAATGTAATAAGTGGATTTTACCACTCTTTAACTCAATATTCTATGTTTGTTTGCAGCTTTGGAAATTTATCTTTCACACCTATTCCAAATCCCTACAACTAATCTAATGTAGGTTTTCTACGAGAAAATATAAAAATGTCTAATCAATTTTTATAAGCGCTTTATTTTAAGGCTTTTGTTTACTCAAGAGAAAAATGGCATGGACTAAATGATGTTTTGACCGACTCTAAACAATGCAAAGAAATGAGAATGAAAATATTTCATTTCGATGAAAGCTATATTACGAGAAGGAGAAAACGTTTATCATTCCCATATGCACAATGTCCCAAAATTTAATTAAACTCATAAATATCAATATCTTCAAGAAATGAGCCAAAGAGACTATACACCAATACATGATTCTTTCCCCCTCGGCCATGAGGAGGAAATTTTTTAAGAATTCAAGACCAAAAATTCCCAAAAACCATGCAATTTCGCTACTTCAAATGCAAATATGCCCCCAAACTAATGCAAAGAAATAATTTAAAAGTTTCCATTTCAAAGATAGATAAAATCATTAGCAAATCACTTCAAAGCAAAAACAACCCAAACAAATTTTCTCTTTTAACACGAGTTATTCAGAAGAAGTGTTATTTTCACTAAACAATTCTTAAGAAAAACAAATCTTTGTAACTGAAAGACACTCAAAGCAAGAGATAAAATCTTTCAAAAGAAAACAAGCTAAAACAAAGCAAAGGTGGCTAAAAGCATATTGAAATATTGTCAAGAAGACTGTAAACAGACCATAATCAAACCCAAAAATTCACCCCAAAACCATATCTAAGATCTGGGTAAGAAAAACCACTAAAATATAAAAAAAATTCAAATCGTCGCAGGCTATAAGATGAACACAATGTGACGATCCTAGATTGTCGCAGGGAACAGAAGGGCCACAGAGCGATGGCGTCACATTGTCTTTTCAACCAAGAGTGCGATGATCATATATCGTCGCACTGTCCCTCAAAGTAGGGTGCGACAATCAAATGAAAAATTCGAAAAAATTAAAATTAAGAAGGTTTTTCTAGTGAATTTAAACAACCAGAGAGTCAATCTGGATCTCCCAATGACTTAGAAAATAGAACCCAGTCAATCAAAGCAAGAAATCAAGACAAACTAGGAAAACAATCTGTTCCCCAATGGAGTCTCCAATTTTTTTATGGGATTAATCAGTGAATGCAGACATAAAAAAATCTCCCTAAATCCACCTGGATCTAGAACAAAACAGAACAGAATATGACACTTTCCCTAAGTTCTAACTATTGAGTTTACTAGTTAACAAGAGATAGACAACATACCGTGTAAATGTCGCTTCCTCTTTCCATTGTCATCCTAGCTCCACTTCGATGATCCTATGATATTGAATCTGCAAGGGAACACAAGCCAACCAATCTGAAAGCAATCCAATATACTCAACAAGAACTTATGCATGTGATCAAGGAATCATACAATAAAATAAGACAAGTTTTATGGGAAAGGAACATATTATTGTATCATATTAAATGAAAGTGGAGATTACAACCAAAGCCTTGATGTTGCAAGGTCCCTTTCAATAGTTCCTTGCTTCCCACATAATTTTGATCCACGTATTATGTGACTATAGATCTGAAAGTCATTCACAATCTATCTTGACAAAGAAAAGCTCAAATCCACTCTAACCAAGCTAACAATCTCAAGCCAAATTTCCAATCTAAGCTACCAAGCCCAAGCTAACTTTCTCCATGAGAGATCCTCTCCTTTTATAAGCTGAAGAGGATAAGGTGAGGAGGTTAGGATGATCCCATTAAATAAAAAAAGTGAGTAAGATCCAAACCAATCGGAAGCCACCTCACCATAGAAAATTCTCCTTCTAGAAGCATCGAGAAGATGCTCATTTTTCCCACGTACGAAAATTGTTGTACCCTAAGTATAGTGCATCCTACAGATACATTGTAGCCTAGATTTAGAGAAGGGGGTGACAATTAGGCATCGTCGCACCCTATATATAGTGCATCCTTCAACGACCTTCCTTAATAGGGTTTTTACAAAGGAAAATACAATTTCTTCTCTCAGGCAAAGTTCTTCTCCCTTCTTTCTTCAAGAATTTGGGCCACTGATCCTTCTAAAGAAAAAGGATAGGTTTACATCATTAACAGTCATAGGGATGATAAAAATAATGTGTAACACTTAGAAATAGGTTTTAAATATATATCCATTTACTATACCTAAAATTGATTGTCCAAACTCCATTCTCGGTGAGATTAGTGATCCCAAGTTCCACAAGAGTCTAATCAACAAGTTATTTCTTCCAAGTGATGATTTGGGTTCATGTGAATTTTTATAGGTGTATAATTTTCAATGAAATGCATCCATATTCCAAAAATTACGAATTCCTAGCTCTTAAGTTGTGTGATATGACCTTTGCAGGATCTTAAGGATAATGTAAACATACCTAAATCAAGAATACAATAAAATATCTAATTCAAACCATGGTATCATGATAATGGGATTTTGACATAACCATCATGGGAACATGAAGTGTCCCATTATCTCTGAGGTTGATATAAATATCATGACATAACCACCATGGAAACCACAGAGTGCCTCATTATTCATGAAACAACTTCCACATTTTTTTCATGGAATTGTGATTTGTGTATGATGATTTCTTGAATAGTCAATCGAGGAACACATCCATCATCAAAACATTGAGTAGTGTGCATTTGTCATTATTTCTAGGATCAAAGGGACTAGGTGTAGGGATGAGGTAATAAATGATGAAGAATCAAGGGTTGGAGATGAAAATTATAAGATGAAAAAGGATCATATCTTAGGGAAAAGAAAGGGAGGGAGAAGGAAGATGAACATGCAATAGGAACATGGATGGACTTAAGATCAGAATACAATTAAACTAAGAATTCAATCAACCTAGAATGGTACATATTAGTCATGGTAGCGGAGATTTTCCACATACCCATTAATCAATCTAGATGTAAGATTGAATACTTTTGCATCCCCTTGGCTCCTTCTTGAGTGGAATCTTCATTCACAATTCTCCCTTCCTTTATCCAAATTCATGTAAAAGGAATCAGTACTGCGGGTGGCTCTTACTGCACCACAAAAAAAATTCTAATTTAACACATGCATCTATATGAATGAAAAACACTCCATATGAGACCCTAGAAAGAGGATAGTTGACATATTCTCTTTCCTAATCCCCTTATCACATGTTATCTAAAACTAGTACAAAAAATACTATTGTTCCCTTGACACCTCTCCGACAACGGTGCAAAAAATGGTAGCATTTCTATATATCTTGTCTTTAACCAGGAACACTCATGCATTTTATCTTATCAACTAGGGTTTCCAATGTACTTGTGATATGTTGTGCATTGTGTGTGTGGGCTGCAAATTCGTAGCATATACTATTTTCCTAATATACTTCTACAAGAAGGAAATTGCATTGCGGAAAACACACAAGATATAACCTCTAACACATGCGATTTCAAGACTAATGTATGGCTCCTTTGAGAGTGATATCATCAGTGACCTAGTCCTGTGATATAACTTCTCTTTATTTTTCATTAGATTGTCATCATGAATGTTTTCTCACAACCTATTTCTACAACCAAGCATTCTAAAGGAAACAAACCAAATCAATTAACATAAACATGGTAAAAACTACAACATCTAAACTATCTATAAGTGATTATCTAAGCTTAATTGAAAAATTAATTATAAGTCATGAGGCATGGTGTATGCATGAATTGTAGTTTCTACTAGTTTGTGGCTCCCCTATGCTTTGCAATTGAAATGATTGTGTCAAACAAATGATTACAACATTATCATAGCAATATTGGTCTAATAGACTGGATAGAAAATTAATTCTTCCATACATATGTGAACATAGCTTGTAAATGAAATGGAACAAAGTAAAATAGAATGATATCATAAATAAGGAAATGGAAACTAATTTATATACAAAGGAGTGAATACAATATCTATCTATAGATCTACAACTCTTGTTCTATAGAGTGCCCCCCCTCTAGAGAGCATGGAGTTGAGATATATTACAACAACACCCACAACTTAAATCAAAACTTAAAATGTTCAAAGTTACCAACAAATGGTGCATAGGTCTGGGCACTTTGTTCTTTATTCAAGAAATTCCCAATCTTTTATATTGTATCTTTGAACTAGTATATATGGAGTAATTCTCCTTACAATATATATAAGAATGGATCATACTATTTTAGGAATAAGAAAACAAACTCAGAACTAAGTCTAAAACTTCCAACAAATACATAAAACGTGATTCCCATGTATCCCATCATATTGGTTGAGAATAATAATATGATCAATTGTCAATTCACACTCCAAGTTGCAAGGGGATGAAATCTAGTTGCAATCGACCAAAATACGAATTGAGGGATTGCCCACATCTCCCATGTGATGTTGGATGCAAGGATTAATGAATGGGCAATGAGATGGCTCGTGTAGTGGCTCTGAATAGAACCAAAGATCTTCGTGGAGCTAGTATATAGGTGGTTTATTTCTAAAATTAATCTTAGATATTATAGGGATTAGTTCAAATGTTGAGATTCACTTGTCCCTTCCTTAACTTGATGTATTATTTTTTGCAACGAGTCGTTCAAACTATAGGGAAGATGGAAATCATTTTATTCTTCAAAAGAAAACCTACACTCATATACATCTTATCACATGACAAGTAATTCAAACCATAACAAAGTGTTAGCAACAAAATATAACCCATGACCATGTTTATAGAGAAGAAAACAAATAAAAACAATCTAATTATATATAATAAGCCAAATAATATTGGAGAACCATTTCATAGCCAAAAGTGTGTCAAGGCAGACAAAAAAGGGTTTTGTAGGGTTTAAAGTAGACAAAAGAAGAGTCTTGGAGGGTTTAATATATGTCATATGAGGGACTTGTAACATCCCAAATTTTAATCCCTATGAACTAGAATGTATTATGTAAATGTGACTTGGTTTGGTGAGATGGTATGTTGAAAGGGCCAGAGTACCTAGAAATGTAATACTTCTATATATATTCATAAAATACATCAATGGCTACACGACATACAAGGATAACATATAGGAGGCTATGATTCCATGAGAGAGGGGGCTAAAGGGGCTAAGTATTTTATTATTATTTTATTGACCCATCTTGATTTTATTTGAGGAAGTGGTTACATGAGATTATTGGGGAAGGCCATTTGTTTCTTGGTTCTTGTAATTATATAAACCCTGCTTGTGGGTTGTTTGGGGTTGTTCTTGGTTGATCATTCATTTTGGGGGATAATGAATCATTCACTCATTGTTTGGAAATTCCTCATTCACTCTTGTTCATTCATGTGCTCTTGGTCTAGGCATGGAAACAAATGATTCGAGGTAGAGAGCCATTTCTAGATGGTTGTAACACCCTTGTTTCCCCCAACTTGTAATTAATCATTAATCAGAATCACCATGTTATAAAAGTAGGTGTGCTCATTTAACCATAGACAATATAGCAATATTGTCACCCAACCATAGGACGAAGCCACCCCCGAGCACCTTAACCTTGACAGAGAATAATTCTGGAAGAAAACCCTAGGCCTACTAGCCAATCAATGTAGCATACCTCTCTCCAGAGCTAGCACACAAGGAATAAATTCCAAACCATAACCAAGAGAAAGTGCAAGCCTAAAACCAAAAATACAAGTTGCAGTAGTTGCAGCTGCAACTACTCTCCAGACTTGCACACTTACTAAATTTCTACAGTGCGCACTAGATTTCTACAGTTGCGAGCTATGTGTGTGTACAAATGAGCTTTGGAATCATGTATTTATACTACTCTTTCTTAGTTGTCTGGGATGACTTCTCTTTCTGGAGGCTAAAGACTTAATATTAAATTATTTCCTTTAGCCGACTTGTCTTCTAGGGTTATATCCAATGCTTTAGGGTTTCTTCTTGCTTATCGAAATATTCTATTCTTGTCAGGGTTACACGTGGAGGCTAATACCTCCCGCAACTACCATAGTATCAACACTCCCTCCTAGGTAGGGAGGTATTGAAAACAATGGTCTTGAGCACAAACATACAATTCAAATGGTAGAATCATCATAGCCACACAGGCTATCTCATGATTAAATTACGAGCACCATCATCACTATCAGTATCATCAGATAACATCAAATTCATCATCCCTCAAAGCCATACTCCATCTAAGTAATCAGACATGATGCTCAGTAAGTCACTCACTCCATAGAGTGATACATGAACCATTCTTCTAATCCGAGCATGTGTCCTAGAAGAATAGTTGTTCTAACAGATGTTGGAGGCCACACCATGTACTACAAGGACTATTCTTCTGATCCGGACATACGTCTTAGAAGAATAACTGTCCTAGACCATTTTACGCCTGGAGAATGTTTTTCCACTAGAAAACTGACTATCCATATAGTTGGTAATCATTTTCAATACTAGTGATGGTCTCCATGGGAATCAAAACAATGCCATCCAATAGAACACAGTTGTGTCTATTTATAGTAGTGCACAACTACTATCCAGTGGTACAAAACCACACCAAGTAGCACACGACTACTTAATTAGTGACACATAGTCACAATCAGTGGAACACATCCATCGTAGTCACATACATCTATTTTCCAGAGACATACAATATCCACAACAATCATATCATTTGATATCAACCCGCATAAAACAATATCATGATATAAAGTGAGTCATCTGGGCCATTCTTCCACTCACATCTGTGAGATATGGATGAGAATATTCCCTCAGAAGGTAAAACATCGGCCATGGGCTATCTGGACTATTCTTCTCAAGCATAGAAGAATAATTGTCCCTGATTTCTGAGCCTGGACCATTCACCTAACTAGGCCATTCCTCCGACACTAATCATAGTGCAACCTAGAGAGAATGAGTCTTCCCTAGGGAATGCCTATCCCCGATTGCTGAACCTAGACCATTCACCTAACTAGGCCATTCCTATGACACTAATCATAGTGCAACCTGGATAGAATGAGTATGCCATAGGGAATGACTGTCCGGACCATTTCCTAATGGAAATGGTTGCCCTGCACCAAACTCCTGTTATAACCCTATAATTTATAGGATCAACTGGTGACTGAAATGTTATCCCTTTAAGTGTTTTTGTTTGTCAAATGATTTTCCATTCTGCAAATAATTTGAGAAAAGAAAAAGAAAAAGAAAAGAAAGAAAAAGAATAAAAGAGGGCATAAAATAAATTCAATAGAGCCCCATGCAGTAACAATGATTTGGTCCATAACGTTCAAGCATGGGCAAGTTCTTTTAAATTGATGTCGATAGGAGTGGTGAATAAGCTTGACTAAACTGTTTAATCTTAGCCAAGTGATTTAGGTTAATTAGTGAATAAATTTGACCAAACTGCCTAATCTTGGTCAGATAACCCCAGGATAGAGTAATTCCTTAGTCCAACAGTTTAATCTGGGATAATTGTCATAGGTATTAGGTTAGAGCATAGGGTAGTTTGCTTTATCTCAATAAAACAAGCATGATGATCAATGTTGAACCATATCTTTGAGGTTTAAAAGGTTTGATGTCTAACCTCTTGGTGATAAAAACACGAAAAAGCTTGGGAAAACCCACGATATTCACTTATCCTAAGATTTCGGAGCACATATGCCTTCGCGCTCACAGTTAACCACAACACATGTATGAACGACTCAGATGTTCATGCTCAGATCTACGGTTGACAAGTCTTTCCGGACCCCCCCGATTGTTCTACCTTTAAAGTTATTTCTACCTTTATTGGTGGGGGGTGAAGTCGAATCGAGGAGAAAAATTAACAAAAAGTAGCATTTGAACTGACTCGGTGTCGACTCCTAGATCGACTTAGGTGGATTAGTTTGGTATTCTATTTTTAATGAATTGGTAGGGGGTCGGATGGTTTAAATTGCTCATACATAGATCTGACCGGAAAGCACAAATTGATGCATTAGTGTTTTGGACCCCACTGACCTTTGTTTTTAGCGGAAGGGGTCGGAATAATGTTACCTACAGTGGGCCCTTTAATCTCTACATGTGAATTCATTGTTCCCGAATCCCATAGCTTATTACTATCTGACATGCCTCATCACCCCTTGATGTCATTTTCCACCGCCTTTTTCCCTAAGGGTCGCATCTCATAACTCTGTCAATCCTTTCCCCCCTACTCACCCATCACAGGTCCCTTCGTTGTGGTAACTTCCCTCAATCAATACATGCCACGTCACCCAGCCATATTCTCCAGTCATTGTCTGCCATCTCATGCTCCTAAACAACCGCTAACCATTATTCCTTCTAGCTGACTGGCGACAATTCATTTTTCCATTGTCTTATAAGCTTCCTCCACCAATGTTTTGCAAACATTGATTTTTTTAAATCGCAATTTTCAAATGAGCAGCGATTTTTATTCTTCATGTACCGCTGCGCCTATCTTAAGTTTTGTTTTCGGTATGGCGGTAGCTTGATCTCAAAGTCACATTAGAATCATTGTTGGAACCGTTGTCATCCAGCCAGTTGATACCCTTTAGCACATCTCATATCATTTTGCGGTTGGCAAAACGGTATACTCATTGGACATTTTGATTGATTATGTGACTTGGTTTCATTAGGTTTGTGATGCTTTGGATTTACATATTTTTATTTGGCCTACTTAACCATTGGTTTCACAACAATGCATAGACGTTATGGTTAAATCTTTCCACCATATATCTTTGATATGATACCTATGATATGATACATATATCTTTGATATGATACCTATGATATGATACATATATCTTTGATATGATACAATACATTGGCGCATGGTTAATTATTTTGGTTTTGGTTTCTAATTGAATGTTGATGGTTTGAAACTATGGCATAATGTTTTGATTGCACGCGTTTTTTATACACTTACCATTGTTTCATTTGTTAGCCAAGCAACATGATTTTCGAACTATGCTATAATGGGTTTAACAACTATGATAATCGGTGGTTGTACTTTGGCAATAATTATTTTTGCATGGCAGGGATAACCTCCACCACCTTCGCACACTTTGGCATTAACGCATGCCTCCTTGCGAGGAGTTACCCACGGTGATTTTGGGGAAATTTATGAGTTTTGAGTCCTGCGTATGCCTTGTCCAAACCCTACGGACCCTTGTCCCTTTGCATGTTCTCTCCTAGCTCTCGAGAAGACGAAGTTTGAACCCCATGGTTGTTCAGTCGATTTGTTTTCATTTGCGAGGAGAAGATTGCCCGTAATTGCCGAGTCCGCGTTTTTAGCATTGATGAGAGATTACAGGAGAAAAGCAATTTGAATTAGCTCGAGCCGTTGAAAACCCATAACTATTTTTAGCCCCTTTACCCTCATTGTGGGAGGTTTCACCAGAAATTGGTTGTTTACTACAGAGTTCTGGCTCGTGTTTTAGAGATCATTTCTCAGATCTCCTCAATGGTTGAAAGGAACGTTTTGATACGTGTGTATTCTATTTGAAATGTTTTCCCAAACTTGGGCCACAACAACTCTCTCACTCGCTCAGCTAGATGTCTTTGCATCCTGTTGAACCCTTGATCGATTCAAAGGGTATTCAACTAGTGTGCCAACATTTTTTCTTTTACATATACAACATGAAGAATACAAGGAACTGTGCAGGCTTATCACTTAAATCTCGGGAGCTTACTGCTATATTCTTAACTGTGAGGGTGTATTGTAGTCTTGTTTTGAAATATGATATACACTTTGTGGGTGAGTTACATGATACGTTTCAAGTTGAATGTAACACATGACGAAGATTTGGATAGTTCTCAATATATTATGTGGTGATCTCATGTGCTACACTTGCACTTTTGTCCATCCAACGACATCCCATATTATTGTAAGCAGGATACTTGGAAGCCACCCAAGCGGTGAATTTGAGGAGGGTGTATATGGTACCTTGTTTGACAAATGGTCTTTGAACATTTCACACTTCCAGAAGCCGAGGATGTCAACGATGGAAATCATGTTGATGATTATGCCCATGATGTTGAAGCAAGTCATTGTTCCAAGTACAATGAAACTAAGGATAGTGAAAATCAATGTGTTATTCCACCAAATGCTCTGGGCTCTCATTGCATTGGTCATCAAGAATCTGTTGGTCTACCAGGTGGATCATCATTGGAGTTTCATTCAAGTCACAAAAGTGAAATAAAAGAAGGACACAACACTGTTTGAGACCATTGGGAATGGATCTGTCTCTGAAATCGTTGTAAATGATTATACACAACAATTTACCGACTTTAAGGATGAAGAAGATGATAATGGTTGATATGGCACTCAAATTTCTGCTTATGAAAGCATGGAGTGTAGTGGTTTTGATTATAACCCTAGTGGAGGCTGTGAGCCTGTTTTATTCGGGTTGACATTTTTGGTTTGGATCACGACAGTAATATAGAGCTTGACAGCCCACCAAATATGTCAGATATTGAACCCAGTATAGGGGATAGAAATGGAATGTGGGAATGATGTTGATGGATATGGACCAAGAGCTTTTTCAAGAATGCCAGTGTAGGTTCCATGAAGAGGAAACAAGGCAATACGCACACAAGAGAAGCACGAAATGACATGGCAATGTTGGAAACGAATTGTTGTTTCAAAATCTTTGTCTTGGAGGTAAGTTTCTCTTGAGGAGGTCTCTTGGTCGAAAACTGCAAACTGAAACTGAGTTTTGGGCCTTTTGTGTTTGCCTTGAAGTTGTTGCAGTTTTTTCCACAGCTTCGCGTGATGCAAAATACAAGATTGTTGAACCATTCACATCCCATTATATGTTTGCATTGGGTATTGCAAGGTTTTTTCAGCTGTGTACATTGGGTCCTCCAGGTTTTGGACAGTCGTGTCTTCTTGTTGATTTCTTTGAGCCATGGCTTTTGGCCATCCATGATACTTTGATTATTCGAGGAGTTTATATTGGCGGAGACCCTCTCTTTAAAGTCATGAGTGAGGCAATTGAGTGTTATCAGCTTCCTTCGGTGGTGTGATTTTCAATCTAATTATCTTGTTGCTATGGAATTGGTGTATGCTTTGGATCCGGTCGCAAGATTTTTCATCTTTAATTACCTACAATCAATTCTAGATGGATTTATTGATATGAAAAAAGATGGATGTAGGAGTTTACCTCTATATGGATGGATTTTGTATATGAGTTGAAATCATACCAAAGATTTATTTGATATTTGTTTTGATTGAAATAGATTCAATTATGATTTTGTTTGCTCTCAAATTAACATAACAATTTTGATTTATTTGTGATTTAAATGATTTGCTTTCTTTTTAGTAATCCAATATTTGTTTTTATGGATTTAATATATTTACATTAGTTTTAATAGATTTAAAACAAATCACGTTTCTTAAATTAGACCATTGCATAATCGAGGAGATTATAGCTGAGTGATACTGAGATTAGATTTTACCATTTTTAATAAAATATCCATCTAACTTGTCATTTTTGGATGTTCCATTTCGGGTGAATTTGAAATTGCATTGGATTGGATGGACAGTTAGAGGATATTTGAAATATTTTAGTTTTCATTTTAGTTCTAGTTTAGTTGATTTTGGGAAAATATCTTTGAGATTTTTTATAAAACAATTTTAAGCTGAGGAGGGTTTTGCAATGGAAGAAACTATAAATACTCATTATTTTGTAATATCATCATCCTCATTAGGTAGAACAAGGATATGATTTTAATATCTGGTGAGGAATTTGGTGTTTTTGTTATAGCTTTAGCTTCTCATGATATTAGTATTTTGTTTCATGTTATGTATATCAATTTGTATTTGGTTAATGACTACTTTAGCTATCTTAATCTTTTTGAAAATGATATATAATTCAATCATTGTAATCCATATCTGATTTCTTCGGTGTTTTGAGAACACATAACAATTGTTTGATTGATTTATTGAGCGACATATTTCTCTTCTTCATAGTTGAATTATCAAGTATAAGCTTTTGCATAGCAGGTTTCCCTTATTCACGAGAGATTTATAAATCTTATAATTATTATGATTTTTTATGTCTTGTTTGTCTATAAAACAATAAAGAAATATGACCCTGATCGTTCGATAATTTATGGAACCAACGGTCACGGGGTTTTCTAGCTACTCAGGCCAAAAGCAGAGTCATCTTACACGGGACAAATTTGGAGTGTTTCCATGTCAGTTTGTCATTTGTTTTTTAGTGTATTTGTTAGAATATAGTTATATATATATATGGTGTAGCAATTATATTAGATGGATTTTAATTTTAGAGTGAGTTCTCTTTCTTATTAATAAAATCATAAAAATCAAAAATATCTAAATCTTACAGAGAGAAAGCCAAATGGAGTTTCTGGGTTTTTTATTTAAATCGCCAATTATTGTATATTGTATATTTGTGTGGAATAAGTTGGCAAAGTATAACAAGTAGTTAGACGACCAATTATTAGAGTTAGTGTAATAGTAATTGAGTATATAGAATGGTCCAGAATAGTTTATATTTGAAGGTTTTAGTTTAATTTATTTTAGTAGTTTGTTGAAATTGATTAATTCAGCATTATTTGTTTTTATTTTATTGTTAGTTAGTTTAGTTTCTTGTATTTGGTTTTGAATTGGTTGTTTTATTTAGTTTTAGTTTGTTGTTTAGTAGTTTTAGTTAGTTTAGTTGGTTTTATTTGTTTTAGATAGATTAGTTGGATTTTGGTTTTCTCTTTGGTTTTCTCTTGGGACTAGCCGGCTGACCAACCGGACGTTAAACCCGTCGAGGGTGGTTTCATTCAAATGGCTTGGATTTGATGGAGCAACTTGGGACGGTCCCTCTCTCGGTTAATGATTCGATTTACATCCATCAACAAATGAAGCTAGAAGGGAAATTAAGGCTGACAAGATAATACTTAGCCAAGATCCTTTATTTTAAGTATATTCAATTTCCCCATGGCTCCCAAATCACTTTATCTTGGAGTTATGCTTTCAACTTCTGTTACGTGTTCTGGCAGAATACGATCCTAAACCCTCCCAAACTCACCTTGAAGTGGTGAAGGAAATACATCACATAAAGACCACCTTAACAAGTTTTGAATTTAAAAGTGCATCAAACATGACATCTGATATTAGGAGTTTTATCTTGGGTTATTTAAGCTTTTACTTTTAGAGTTTGAATCAAACAATGGTTTGAATCCTTTCGACATGTCACATTTTGATTGGTTTCAATTTGGATGAGTTTCTAGATGCTTTTGAAATTTATAATTTTGATCAATTATGTGAAGAATTTCATACTTGGCTAATCCAGCGGAGATTCATCTTCATAAGGCTTTTGACAAGAGTCTATCACATCCCTTTGTAAATTTAATCTGATGACATGTCATTGGCATTAAATCTCTTCTATGATGCTTCCATCACTTCCATCAGTCATGTTCAATCATGAATGAAGAACCAATTGCAAATCCTATCACTCAGCTGCAAGAACAATCTTCTTAAGCAAGAGAGAAGAGTTATTTCGATAATGTTGAACAAGCCGGGGAGGTAGAATCTATTGATGAGGCTCTTATTGAAAACCAAATTGGTTTTCCTTTGAATCATTATTTTAGTCTAAGAGTAGTATGGAAGATGATTCATTTCTAGAAGCTGAGCCTCCACCCCTCATTCTTTTGACTCATACTCTAATCAACATTTTAAAATCAGTCATTGAAGAACACTTAGAAATGCTTGAAAATCATCTTGAATGTTCTGAGTACTCCTATGAAAATGATTAGAGAAGATGTTATGCAACTAGAAGAAGAAAATTTAAGCCTTCATCCTCAAAATGCACTTTGTTCACGGGAAAGACCCAGATGTTGGTCCATAAATTTTGAATTATCTAAAAGGCAAATCCAGTTGATTGTGTGTATTTTGAGGAATTCGTCACCAAAACAAATTAAGAGTTTTAAAGAAAGTGAAGAGAATTGTCTTGAGAATACCATTTGTTGATTATCATAGTTCAAGAGATTCTTTTATCCTTGTTTTTAGTTCCTTTTATTCTTTATATCCTGAACTATTTCTAGATTAGAATTGGACTTGACATCTTACCTACAACATACTCCTCTTTTCCACCACAATCATATCCTTTTCGATATATTACAAATTTTTGGTGAAATTAATTCCGATCCATAACATTGATAAAACGGATTTGACTCTTGTTCACTTCATCACTCACATGGGAAGAGGACATGTTGTGAGATGATTTTACACAGTTTAATATTTAAAAAGGCAATGCATTATATTTTATGGAGATCAAAGATTCTAAGTTACATATTCGTTCTTTGCTTAGCTCGAATCTTAATGTTGATGCTTCACATTTTGAAATGATCAATCGCGCTCCGAGAAACATTCAAACCAATGATCTAATCAGGTGCACAGATCCTCCTATGATGAGATTTCCCATTGATATATTCGTTTCACATCAAAGTCATGGTTTAAAAGCCCCATTTTGTGTGAGGATCTTAGAGTGGCAGATATTCATATATGAAAAAATTTCATAATAAGACAAAGTTGAGCTTGCTTTACTTTTACCTAAGTATCTTGGAAGTAGGTGTTACATATTTCTTTTAGATCCACCATGTGAAGAAATTAATGAGTAGTTAGATAACTGTCAGGAGGATGAGGCATTTCAGCATTGGCTGATGGTTATTCCATTTCCTCATAATCCGTGAGTTTTCAAAGGCTAACACACTCACCCATGCCATTGTGACCCTTATCACGACGAGATTGGGCAATGGTTGGAGGATTCATACAACAAGAATATCCAAAGGAAGTGGTAAGATCATGCTTACTTTGTTTCTAGATGATGATTATGAAGGTAAATGTGATGTTTCTATCATTCGTTGATATATTACCATTCTTATTATTAATGCTTGATCTTGTTTCCATTCGCGAGTTAAGAATCCATGATTGGTTACATTGGAAACATGACTTCAAGTAGTATCCTGATTTGTTTAAAAGTTAGAGTAGGTTTAGGAATAAGTTTTCTTTCAGTTTGATTTCTCTCTATTTCTCTTTGTAATAATGCAGATCCTTGAATGCAAGTGGGCACACCACAAGAACCATAATACAAGCTGTTGTCAGGGAAGTCCCTTAGTCCTTTTTCTCTTTACTTCTAGTTGAATGTTATTTTCAAAAGCAGCGAATTATCATCATGAAAATCTTAAATGGAAAGTAAAGGATAAATAAATCTGAATCAACCATGACCCAAGATACCATGAGTAGAACTACTTTCCCATCATCCAGGATTTACCTACTTTCTTTCAGTTTCGGTTGTTGCACTTGAGGGTTTTAGGATACTTATGCGTATATTTGTTTTTGTTTTGTTGTTTGGATTTCTTTGCTTTCCAATTTTTCTTATGTTGGTGTGTTTTTTTTGGATTTCTCCCTTATGCTTACAAGTTTTTCTTTGGAAATGCCTGCATCCTTTGAGCTATTAGGACCAAGATGATGGAAAATTCCTTTTCTTTGAAATGGCCTTCTAAAAAGAAATTGTATGAACATCAATGGTATATTTACAGAGAAATTTATATTTTGTGTTGGCAATTTGTTTGAAAGAAGTTTATTGATTTGGTCTGTGAGTGAAGTTTGTTATGATCATCTATTATCTTTTTCTGTTGTCCCTTTTAAGCAAGGAATGACTCAAAATATGTCTCCTGACCTTTCTTAGGAAGTTGTTTTGTAAATAAAACATCTGTGGATCTAAATAAAGGACAGTTAAAAAAAAAAAAAAAAAAAAAAAAAAATTATGAAGAATCATGATTTTTCAGCGTCACCCATTTCAGTTATATATCTATAAAAGAAAAAAATAAATAAATTACCTAATAAAGAGTAGGAAGTGTTTGTAAACCCACATTTGGGATGTTGAATAGATGGCAGTGGAAGTAAACCATGCATGGCGCCAGAACAACCGTCCGAAGTCTTGACAGGCCAGTGGCTGTCTCGGAGTATGAAAAATTTGCAAATAAGAATCCTCTTTAACATCCTTTATTCTGATACAGAACTTCTTAACGGAATCGAGATGTAATTAGGTTAAATGGAAACCTGTCGAGGCTATGGGCTTCTTGTGATGGCCATGCCAGCAGTATTGGAGATTTTGTCTTTAATATCATTACGACTTGATCTTAAGACTATTATGAGTTTTCATCTTTTAAAACATTCTTTGGAATAATTGGTTAATGATGATATTTATATGATTTTCACGGTTGTTATTTTTAGTTGAAAGTTTCTTTGCTATCCTAATATGAATTTGTTTCTTTTTAGGCAGAATAACTTCTTCTACCGATCAATGTCTCTTTGTTGGTAGCCAATTCACATTTTCTACTTTTCTTATGAGCTGCCTACACCAATATTTCACAAACATTGATTTTTTAAACCATGAATTTTTCAAATGAGCGACTTGATTTATTCTTCTTATTTTCCCATGCCTATCTACCGTTTTGTTTTCACGTTTACAGTCGTGAAAACTTGGTCCTTCAAAGTCACATTAGAATGATTGTTTGAGCTGACGTAAATCCTTAAGGATTGATACCCTTTGCGCCATCTCACTTATCATTTTCTGGTGGCAAACTTTCGAACTATACTCATTGGACGTTTTTTGATTGATTATGTGACTTGGTTTCAAATTAGGTTTTGTGATACTTTGGATTTTACATATTTTATTTGGCCTACTTAACCATTGGTTTCACAACATTGCATAAGTTATGGTTAAAATGTTCACATATATCTTTAATATGATGCCTATGTTTGTGTTTACCTGAAACTATTATGCGTTGGTCAAACTTTTTATATAAGCGATTACAATACATTAAATAGATTTAATTATTTGGTTTTTGGTTTCTAATTGAATATTTGATGGCTTGAAACTATGGCATAATGTTTGATTGCGCACATTGTTTATAAACACCATTGTTTCATTGGTTAGCCAAACAGCATGATTTTGAACTATACTATAGTGGGTTGAGCAGCTATGATGTCCGGCGTTTGTACTTTGGCAATAATTGTTTTGCATGGCGGGGAATAAAGCTCCACTACCCTCGCGCACTTTGGCATTAATGCCTTCCTCCTTACCGGGTTACCAGCGGTGATTTTTAGGCAAATTTAAGGTTTTGAGTTCTGCGTATACCTTGTCCAAACCCTACCTAAACCCCTATCCATTGTATATTCTCTCCTAGCTCCTGAAGGGTGATTTGAACCCCCATGGTGTTGAGTCAGTTTGTTTTCATTTGCAGGAAGATTGCCCGTAATTTCCCGAGGAGTCGTTTTTAGTGAGAGATTACGGAGCAAAATGGTGGTGCTGTTAGATAGATCAAGCCGTTGAAAACCCAAAACCGGTTTAGCCCCTTTACCCTCATTGAGGTCGGTTTCACCGAAGTGGTTGTTTTACAAAGTTCTAGCTTCCGTGTTTTAGGGAGTCATTTCTCGGATCTACTCTCAATGGTGAAGAATGTTTGAATACGTGTGTATTTGTTGAAATGTTTTCCCCAGACATGGGCCACAACAACTCTCTCACTTGCTCAGCCAGATGTCTTTTCATCTTATTGAACCCTTGATCAATTCAAAGGGGTATTCAATTAGTCATAACATTTTTCTTTTACATCCTATAGGACAAGGAACTGCGCAGGCTTATCAATTAAATCTCGGGAGCTTACTGTTATTTTCTTAACAGTGAGGGTGTATTGCGGTCTTGTTTTGAAATATGATATACACTTTGTGGGTGATTTACATGATACGTTTCAAGTTGAATGTAACACATGATGAAGATTTGGATAGTTCTCAATATATTATGTGGTGATCTCATGCTACACTTGCACTTTTTGTCCATTCAACGACATCCCATATTATTGTAAACGGGATACTTCGGAAGCCACCCAAGTAGTTGAATTTCAGAGGTGTATGGTATCCTTGTTTCGACAAATCATGTGCTGCTTGAACATTTCACACTTCCAGAGGCCGAGGATGTTAATGATGGAAATCATGTTGATGATTTTGCCCATGATGTTGAAGCAAGTCATTGTTCCAAGTATAGTGAAACTAAGGACAGTGAAAATCAATGTGTTATTCCACCAAATGCTCTTGGCTCTCATTGCATTGGTCATCCAGAATCTGTTGGTCTAATAGGTGGATCATCATTGGAGTTTGATTCAAGTCACAAAGGTGAAATGAAAGAAGCATGCAACACTGTTTCAGGAACCCTTAGGAATGGATCTGTCTCTGAAATAAATGTAAATGATTATACACAATTTCTTCGACTTTGTAAAGGATAGAAGAAGATGATAATGGAGTGGATCTGGCACTCAAATTTACGCTTATGAAGCGTGCAGCAGTTTTAATTAACCACCCCTAGTGGGGCCCGTGAGCCATGTTGTTTTATTGAGTTGACATTTTGGTTTAGATCAGGCCAGTAATATAGATTTTGACAGCCCACCAAATGGGTCGGATATTGAACCCAGTGTGATTATCAAACAGGGGATAGAAATGGAAAGTGATAATGATGTTGATGGATATGGACCAGAGATTTTTCAAGAATCCGGCGTAGGTTCCATGAAGAAGGAGAAGCAAAGGCAATCATACACACAAAACGAAATGACATGGCAATGTTTGGAAGCAATTGATGTTTCAAAAGCTTTGTCTTGGAGGTAAGTTTCTCTTGAGGAGGTCTCTTGATCGAAAACTGCAAACTGAAACAGAGTTTTGGGCCTTTTATGTTTACCTTGAAGTTGTTGCAGTTTCTCCACAACCTCACGTGATGAAAAATACAAAGATTGTTGAACCATTCACATCCAATTATATGTTTGCATTGGGTATTGCAAGGTTTTTCACATGTGCACATTGGGTCCTCCAGGTTTTGGACAGTCGTGGATACTTGTTGATTGCTTTGAGCCATGGCTTGTGGCCATCCATGGTACTTTTGAAATTGTTAGGAGTTTTATATTGTGAGACCTCTCTTTTTTAAAGTCAGCATGGAGTGGGCAATTAGTCTGTATGGCTTCCTTCAGGAGTAGTGTGATTTCAATCTAATTGTCTTGCTGAAGCTGCTATGGAATTGTTGTATGCTTTGGATCTGGTGGCAGGATTTTTCATCTTTAATTCCCTGCACTCAATTCTAAATGGATTTATTGATATGAAAAATAGATGGATGTAGGATTTTTACCTCTATATGGATGGATTTTGTATATGAGTTGAAATCATACCAAAGATTTAGTTGATATTTGTTTTGATTGAAATAGATTCAATTATGATTTTGTTTGTTCTAAATTAGCATAGCAGGTTTGGTTTGTTTTGATTTAAATGATTTGCTTTGTTTTAATTAGTAATCAAATATTTGTTTTAATGATTTGAATATATTTCTTTTAGTTTTAATAGATTTAAAACAAATACGTTCTTAAATTAGACGCATTCTGATCCGAGGAGGATACGTAGCTAGTATATAGGATTAGATTTTTACCATTTTTTTTAATAGAATATCCATCTAACTTGTCATTTTGGTCCATTTTGGTGAATTCGAAGTGCATTGGATTTGATGAGCGGTTAGGGGATATTTGAAATATTTAGTTTCATTTGGTTCCTAGTTTAGTTGATTTTGGGAATATCTTCCCGGATTTTTGTAAACAGTTTTAACCTCCACAGGGAGGTTTTACCCTGGGGAGAAACTTATAAATACTCATTATTTTTGTAATAATAATCATCCTCATTAAATTGGAAGAAACGAAAGGATATGGAATTTTAATCTCTGGTGGTGATTTGGTGTTTTGTTACAACTTTAGCCTCTCATGATATCAATGCACGTTTCATGTTATGTATATCAATTTGTATTTGGTTAATGACTCCTTTAGCTATCTTAATCTTTTTTTTTTTTTACAAAATGATATAATTTAATACTTTATAATCCATATCTGATTTCTTCAGTGTATAAAAAACATAGCAAATACTTGATTCAGTTTATGTGAGCAGTGATTTCTCTTATTCTACATAAGTTGAATTATCAAGTATAAGTTTTGCATAACAGGTTTCCTTATTGGGAGATTTATAAATCATATAATTGTTATGATTTTTATGTCTTGTTTGTCCACACTAAACAACTGAAAGCGACGACCCTATCGTTTCTCGAGAATCTTATGGATTAGCAGTGCAGTTTCCTTCTCAGAGCCAACCGAAGTCATCATACACACTGACAAATTAGGAGGCGTTTCCAGATGGAGTTTGTGTTTGTTTGTTAGTATATTTGTTAGAATAGATTGAATGTAATAATGTGGATTAGTATATTAGATGCGTTTAATTTTAGTAGAGTTCTATTTCTTATTAATACAAAATCATAAAATAAAAATATCTCTAAATTTGTCTTAGGGCGAGAAAACAAATGAGTTTTACAGTTTATTTGTCCTTGGTGTGTATATTGTATATTTGTGAATAGGATTTGTAGTATAACAAATGGTTAAAACGACCAATTATTAGAGTTAGTGTAATAGTAATTGAGTATATAGAGATAGTTAGAATGAATAGTTTATATTTAGTTTTAGTTTAATTTATTTAGTAGTTTGTTTAATTAGATTAGTGTATTAGTTTGTTTTTTTATTTATTGAGTGTATTAGTTTGTTTTTTATTTATTGTTAGTTAGTTTAGTTTCTTGTATTTAGTTTTAGTTAGTTTGTTTTATTTAGTTTTAGTTAGTTTAGTTAGTTTTATTTGTTTTAGATAGATTAGTTAGTTTAGATTAGTTTTCTCTTTGGTTTTCTTAGGACCTTAGAGCGGCCAACAGAGCCGTTAAACCCGTCAGGGTGGTTCATTCCAAACGGCTTGGGTTATTAGACAACCCCAGACCGGTTCCACTCTCTCAGTTGACGGACGGTCGATTTCGCCCGTCAACACTAACTTATCCGTTAACCTGCTGACATGTCTCCCGTGCCCAACGGGTATCCGTTTGCTCAAAACTACCTTCACTCTTCATTCCCTCATCATTTACCCTGTCGCCGCACCAAAGAATTTTTCCCCATTTTCCTCTCCATTACAGTCAGTTGCCCAAAGCCACAGTCATCCCCGCTAACCGTTTTGTTTTACTTGCAGGTATTTTTACAGTGATGGCACCAAAATCAAAGAAAACAGAGGCCGAGGAAAATACTTTCCTCCCGTCTCCTGTCGACCTCGATAGGATCCCTCTAGCCAACAAAGACCATTTAATCGCGGAAACCAAATGCAAGTTCGACTTCACAGATTTACAGTCATGGCTAAAGGACGTTTTCTTGGACCAAAGTGATGAAATCGGGCTCTGGGAGTCAAACCTTCCTCTGTATCTTTTTCCCTAGGTTCACCATTTCCTCGAATTCACCCTCAAATGCCAGGCTCATTACCTCCCTGACCAGAGAGCCATAGTATCTTCATCAGGAGAAACTCTATTCTTTATTACACCAGAAGCCATTGATCAGATGATGCAAATACCCAGAGCCAAATCCGCCTCACCTTTCAACCTTGAAATCATCATAGAACTATACCAGAAATTATCATTCCCCCAAAGAGCTCAGATTTTCGAGCTTTTTCTCCCATAGGCTGCTAAGCTCCCCACTACAAATCCCCCGTATCCTTCATCCCTGTTCTCAGTGAAGGGAAACCAGGTCATCTCATCGCTTTGTGCCCTGCTTGGGTATTTTTTGGATCAATGGGTGGATGAACCCATATTGGGTTTTCTATCCATCTTCTCCACAGATGAGAAACCCACCACTTAGTTTGACTACAACACTTTCCTGGTGGACAACATTCATGAGCAATTCTCAAATTTTTCCACGGAAGGCATGTTCCGGTATTCCTCAATACTGGCTTACATGTTCATTTTCTTCCAAGCAGACAAATTTTCCTTTTCAATGAAAAATATGAACAAGGGTGGGAGGCCGCAGGCAATAACAACATGGACTTCACTGCTCAGACACAACTCTTCAAAATTCAGTTTCAAGCAGTTCATCGAGTAGTTCTACCACCCAGTGGTGAGCATGCTCAGTGGAAGACCTGAGCCAAGAATAAACGAGGAGATTCATAGGATCCTACACCTCTTAGACCTTGCAAAAATGGGAGACTGGTACCTGTACCAAGGCCACACAGAGATCAGAGTGTATGGGCGCAAATTGGCTCCATACAAGTTGCCCAAATATCTTCCCATGAGGATATTTTCCCTGGAATACATAAGACAAATGATTAATTCAGATGACATACATTTTGTGTCTCTGAAGAAGAAGCAACAACTCAAAATCAAAGGGCAGATTGGGTCTTTCATCTGCAATAGCCGAGGCACTGGGGAGGAAGCAAACAAATTGCTAAAAGAAATGAAGTTTTTTGTTAGTTTCACATGGCACTATGATCTGTGTGGGATAATTTCTGAAATGAGGATTAAAAATAAGAATATCCCATATGTTCATACATCCAGGCCTAAGATAGAGAATTTCGCCAACCAGACAGAATGGGAGCCAAACACTCTGGTTGAGACAGAACAATAGGACCTTTTGGTCACTATCTCATAGATGACTACACCACAGGTTCCCAAGGAGAAAAGGTCCAGGAAGGACACTTCACCTTCCATCACTGAAGTATCATTTGAAGAGTTCCAATTACACACCAAGAGGCCAAAAACCAGTCAGGCACCCGACACGGCTGGATAAAAGGGAATTCAATCCACTACAACTATGGAGGTTGATCGGTTGCTCCTTAGTACAAGTAGAAAACAAATCATGACTACAATTTTTCCCAAGAAGCCTACAGATACTCCACCAGTCAACCAGCCGAGCAAAATAGGACCAAAATTAAGTATTTTTGAGAAGTATGATCTGATCAAAAAGAAAAATCAGACACTGACCAACAGCACGTATGCTTATTTCTGGAAGAAAACATCAATTGCACAACATAGACTGTTGTCTGCAATCAACATTGAGAAGGGTAGAATGCACATGGCATTTCTGCAAGCACAGGTGCTAGACCCGAAAGTAATCATCGATTACAAAAGGTCAACATTCGAATTTCAGACTAAAGATGTGCATCCAACTAATCAAATGTATCTGCACAGGAAAACTGGAGAAATGATTTTCTCCACATTGGCAAATGCTTCTACTGCTGCCTCCAAGTTACAGGTATCTCTGAGAAATGTCCAGACGCAACTGAAGTTAGAAAAAATATCATCCTTTTCCAAGGATAACAGGATTAAGACGTTGGAAGAACTGGTCCTCAAGATCGGATATGATCCCTCGAATGTGAAAGCGGTCGAGGAGATGATCAAAAAGAAAAATGTCTATATAGAATCTCTGAGGAAATAGTTGAAATTGCCACTAACATAAGATTCACAAGCAAAGGAAATAGTGGAGACAGAAGGGGAAAAGGATGAGATGCTCAAGCTCATCATGGAGCAGAATGCACAGTTGAAGGAAATGGAAGCGGAATTGAAAAAACTAGTGAAAGAGAAGGAGCAGTCAAATCCCATGGAAGTCATTCCACTGAGCGCAGTTCCACTCACAGGAGTGAGTACAACGTCTGTAGCAGAAATTCCCTAGGAAACTCCACTGACAGCTCTGGAGAAAATAGTTGAACTGGCTAAATCCATGGAAGAGATGAATTTGCAAGAGACAGAGATTAGCAGACTTAAAAAGGAGATTGAGAACCTTCAGGAACTCAAATATTCCTTCCAAACCAGCTACTCCAAGGAGAAATAAACTTCAGACAGGCTTAAACAAGAATTGCAACAGCTTCAAAAGCAAACAGTGGCGGGCGAAACACTTGCTGAGGTCAAATAAAGTGTCTGGATGGACATCACCAAGTCCATGAATGAAATATGGCCGATGATACAAATCATGTTCGAGCAAAATGAGCTAGTGCAAAGAAGTCAACAGGATATTGAGAAGATAAGAGAAGAACTGGGAGAGATTCCCACAAAAGCTACTGAGATCATCAAATTTCTGAATTCCAAAACCAGAGAGGAGCTAGAGGATTTGAAGATTGAATATAGGACAAAGATCATCCTTGAGGTCAAGAGGGTCTTGACCAAGAGAGGACTGATGCTACAGCTGGAGGAAAAGGTCCAGACCATGGACGCAGGAGTGCAAAGATTTTTCAGCAAGATTGAAGCTCTGCAGAAGAAAGGCCTTCCTGGTTTGAGAGTTATAAATGACAAGTTAATGATGCTTGCCAATTACAAAAATAAACTAGCCACTGTGGCTAAGGATAGCTCAAAATTCTCAGGAACACAAGGCAGTATCACGGGCATGGCATTCTTATATGCTTTACAGTTAGACATCAGTATATAGCATGAGATCCGGTACATCTTCATCATCAAGCCAACTTTTTCCAAATATACAGAGATGGATGAAGTATACTGAAGATTGCACAAAGTCAGCATTCCTAGTAACCTTCGATGGGAAGAGTTATGCAATCTAATCAAGTAGGCGATGAGGTGTTCAAGCCTAGTCATCTATCCAATCAAACGAGGTCATGCAGAAGCCTCACCAACGGTCACCCCAGAAATTAGCATGAAGTTTCAACACATCATCAATAAGTTTCCTAAATTTTTGTATCTTGTTAAGTTAGTTAGCTAAATTTAGATTTGCCATGTCCTGATCTTTAATGACAGGATCGTATGTAATTTTGATTATAAATACTTCAAACTTTGAAGTACTGAGGGTTGATCTTTACGCCCTGCAAGCTACAAAGACTGTAATTTTTATCAAGAGATCTTCCAGTAATACAAAGAGACGTTTCACAATATTCTCGCATGTTATTCATTGGTGATGTTTTCTATTCTATGTTGAATGTTCTTCTAACTCAGTTGTCATATTTTTTTCCAATCTAATCTTTTAAAAGTAATGCATGTTGCAGGATTTATCTTTGTATACCCTGTTTTCCGACTTTGAAAGGTTTTGATGTTTATCTTCTGATATTATAGTGAAGAAATTCTTAAATGCTTCTTCATTTTAATTGATATTCTCATCTTTTCTGCTATTCATCACTTTATTGCTAAAGAATCCAACGAATGCATTATCTTTCCCTGTGAAAAGAATCTTTTGTTTCTGTTTAGATTTCTATCTTTATAATACAGACCCCATAGCCCAACGGAGGTGTGAACCCTTTTCAACCAACTTAACAAAAACACCAAACCTTTTCAATCTTATTTTATTTTATATAACTAGCTTAATATCTTAAAGTTGAAACATAGCTATATCACACAAAGAGATCCCTCTATGAAATTGGTAGGGATAGATTCTAGTTTCGAAGTGGTTGGATAAAATTACCTCTAGTAAATTTCTTCTTCTCTAACAACCTTTGGGAATTTACAGAGCGATAACACCTCCAAAATAGACCATTCTTCGAAACTGCTCACAACTGTGAACTTTGAAAGAATGACTGCCCGACGAGGCATACCATTCTACTTGACCACTACTTAGAGTGACTTCCAAGAGGAATCACTATCCTAGACCATTCCCCCACATTGGCCACAAGGGTAATCGTTGTCTATGGTACATCAACAATCTATTGAACCATTTTCATTACGTAAATGACTGTCCGATCTGGATAATTTTTCAAACTGGAAAATGCTTGTCCGTCAGAAATATCAAACCACTTTCCGAACTAGAAAGGAACTACTCATCCTCGACCATTTTTTGAACTGAAAAATGACTGTCCATAAATGAATAACACATCAGTGCTCTCTCCCAACCTGGGAGTAATCTCTTCCTTTTTCAATAAGGAAGTCGTCTCCATGAGCCCCAACTTGTTTCTTAAGTACACAAACTTTTCATCTTAGTGGACAAAGGCTTTACCAAAATATCTACTATTTTCTCATCTGTGGAGATATATTGGAGAAGTACTTCTCTTTTCTGAACTTCATCATGAAGAATATAATGCTTGATCTCAATGTACTTTGGTCTATCATGGAACACTGGTTTTCTCTGAAGGATTCATAAAGCTCTGATCATTACAATATATCATGGTCGATTTCAACACTTTTGTTTTTGCTAGCTCATGACATTGTGGAAAAGCTCAAACTTAAACATATCCAAGTAGCACTTCTTTTGTCATCGTGAGATTTTTCCATGGATTAGCAATCCATCATCTCATACTTTTGAATAACTATTCTGATATGCTATCTTTGTTATAGAAATTTTTCACCACGCTTCTGTTGTATATGAGATACTCTGCATCAGGTTGTTTGAATCCACACAAGGTCTTCTTATATCTGCATACATGGGTCTCTTTCTGGTATAAGCTTCTTTCTCACTTGATTTATTTTGGAAGAATAATATTTTACATGTCATTTCCAATCCATGGATACTGGTGGGTTGTCATTATAGTTTTTCTCCCTCCTTTTGGAAGAACCTCTAATATTGCAATGATTCCATTCACGATTCTTTTTCACATTTTCTTACATACATTGTTCTTTAACATAACTTCCATTTCTTCTTCTTGATTGCTTATAGTGGGTTCAAACCAAGATGGTAGTCTTGTGATTCTCGATATAATAACTGGTTGTTTTGGATTTTCTTTCTTTATTGGAATCTTCATGTTATTCCTCATGTTTCTCTTTATCTCTTGGGTCCATGGAGTCTTCTATAGATTCCATGCCCTAAAGATTCAAACTTCTTTCTTTCATCATAGGATCATGGATGTAGATGGACAACTAAGGATACTTTAAGGATTCTTTTCGAAGAATACTTCTTCTAAACACGTGTTGCTTATCATAGCTGCTACCTTCAATGGGAACATGGACATATAATTCATAATTCTCAATGGATCATATCATTTAGGATTAGCTCCCTCCTAATCCTTGTTTCATGTATGAATGCATGCTCTTCTCTTTGGAATTCTATAATCAACTCCCTCTATATAAGAGAGTCCATGCTTCCGTCAACATCCTTATTGCCCTTTGCAAAGTGTCACAATTATTTTTCTAATTTCCTCTTGATTGCTGACTTCTTTCTGTTTTGAATTCTTCTGGGTCTCTTCAAGTTTGATTATGATTTTGGCTTATTTGGCAGTTGTTACTTATCTAATATCTTCCACAGGAAAATTTACCAAGGAATGTCAACGTACTTCATATTTTCAGATACATTACTTGACTAGTAATCATTGTAATAGTAATACTTATATTGTTATTCTTACATAGGTGTTTTTTCACTGACCATCTTATCTTCTAAGAAATAGATATACAAGAACTATGTAAACATGGTATGTACAAGGACTATGTTACAGAAGAATATTGTTACCTTGACTAGAAGAAGAAATTTGCTTCATCTTGTTTGACTTTCTTTGAGGGTTCCTTTTCTTCGACAACTGTTGCTTCATGTGTTTCCTTTCTTTTCTTTAACTCATGAAAATTATTCTTGTAGTGACCATATTTTCAACAGTTGAAGCATTGCATTTTTAACATATCCTTCTCTTGATTGTTTTCTTTCCTGAGTCAAACTTCTTCTTATTCCTGAATTTCTTGAACTTTGTTGTGTAGGATTGATCATCATATTTCCTTTGGAATTTCTCTTTTGCGCTAATCCTTGATTCTTCTTGTGCAAAACAAGTCCAAAGTTCTTCAAATGTGGGATACTCCTTTCTTATGTTCATGCTTGCAGAAAATGCATCCCATGTCTTGGGAAGGCCATTGAGTAATATATTTACTAGTTCCTTCTCTGAAATGATTTCTTCAATAGCTTGTAGTTGATCTCTTAACTGAGATATTCTTAGAAGGTATGATGTTATGTTGTCATCATCATTCATTTTCAAGTCACGGAGCTCATTCTTCAGACTCATTACTTGTCCAATTTTTTTGACTGAGAAGAGGTTAGTTAGGGCATCATACATATTCTTAGATGAGTCAAGATGAGAGATGTAGGGTATCAAGTGGTATTTTACAGAGTCCACTATGATACTCATGGCATTGATGTCATTGTCCTTGAACTTCTCCATAATTGCAACGTTATGAGGTTCCTTCTCTTTTCATTCTTCAAAATGTGGTTCCACGATCTTTCCTTTCATGATATCCAACACTTTATTCTTGGAAAGGATGAGGTCAATCCTTGTCTTCCATGATCTGAAGTTAGAATCCCCTTATAACTTGTTTTATGACTTCATAGAGTAAGTCATGACTGCTTTGACTTGGTCAACCTTTGACTTTGACCAAAAAATTGAACTTGATGTCTTAGCTTGATGAGAGTACCAGGAGGTGCGCTAGGTTAGGGAAAACGAGGCTATCCAGAAATCAGGTCAATATCTTCACTTAAGGTGCCTCAATAAGAGGGTTATGGTTTTTTTGCTACAACAAAAACTTTGACTACAACTGCAACTGTAACTGAGAAAATCCTCCCAATATATCTTCTAGCGGTTAGATTGTTTGAAGATAGTGTGGGCCAATAACCTGTTAGAAAAGTAGGTGTTCTTGTTTAACCATAGACAATATATAAATATTTTCACCCAACCATAGGTCGAAGCCACCCCCGAGCAACTTAACCTTGACAGAGAATAATTCTGGAAGAAAACCCTAGGCCTAATAGCCAATCAATGTAGTGTACCTCTCTCCAAAGCTAGCACACAAGACATAAAGTCCAAAACATAACCAAGAGAAAGTTCAAGCCTAAAATTGAAAATACAAGTTGCAGTAGTTGCAGCTACAGCTAATCTCCAGACTTGCGCACTTACTAAATTTCTGCAGTGCACACTAGATTTCTTTAGTTCCAAGCTGTGTGTGTACAAATGAGACTTGTCATCCCATATTTATACTTCTCTTTCTTATATTTTTGGGCCAACTTCTCTTTCTGGAGGCTAAAGACTCAATATTAAATTATTTTCTTTAGCTGACTTGCCATCTAGGGTTATATCCAATGATTTACGGTTTCTTCTTGCTTCCCAAAATATTCTATCCTTGTCAGGGTTACACATGGAGCTTAATACCTCCAGTAGCTACCATAATATCAACACACCATGCGATGGCATGGGAATAATGTAAATGTATTATTGTTTGAATTTCCAATAAATGACTGTGGGGGTGAAGCATTGAAGTACTAGCCATGATATCATTAGAGGAAAGAAATGGGAAAATTATGGATAGGGTTCATTATGTCAAATGACCCAAATTTCTCCTTGCTGAAATGATACACCTCATATTGACCCCAAGGAGAAATCAATTAATAAGAAAATGATTGGTGGTTGAACCGTAAACCACCCCCATGAATGGAAGCATGGTCTTCTTGAGGAGACATGAGGCTATCATCCCGAAGTACCATAGAGTCTTACAGACCCAGACTAATATGAGTTTCCTTCTGAAAGAAGGAACAAGATAGGTCCATAACCTTCCCAAGGAGGAGAAAGGCGAGGGGGAATACAGGAAAAGGGAGATGAGAGAATATGTACGTGAATATAGAGGGTGTGAGGCTCTCCAGCTGAGAAGAGGAACTGAAATCTTGATAATTTGTTTTGGTTACTGGAGAGAACAAGAGAAAAGATCTTTGAGAACTTATAGGAGAGCATGAACTAAGTAGGAGACTACGAGCTTGATGCTGAGGAGGCATGTAATAAACTTAGCAGAGACCATGACAGAGAAGGAATACCTGAGAAACTGTGAAAGTTTCCTAGTGATATCATGTCTTGGAATGGGGGTGGCCAGAGTGCTAAGAGTGAATTCCTCTGAGCCTATGGTTGGGTTGAAAGGCACACACCCATAGTCATTTTGTTGTCTATAATATGAAATAGATAAGTATTCTCATACCCTATATAGTTGATATGTAACTGTAAAATAAAGTTGGATATCCTGTGAATGTTTCAGGGATGTGCATGTTTCTTGATGGTTAGATTATGTTCCCTTATCTTTTGTGTGATTGTGTATTTAAGAAAGTAAGGAACTATATGGTTTGTACATGTAAATTCTCGATCCCTGTAGTGGATCAAGTTTAAACAAATGAACTGTGAGTTCGTCGACCTTGGGCATAACTTCCCGTATGCATGTCAACATTCCCAACTTCTTTGAGTCTCCTGGGAGAAGGAGTCTATTAATCTCAGGAGAAAGAGCGTAAAGCATGCACCAGTGCCTAAGTATTTCAGAAATGACAAATCTCAGGAAGGATAGAGAGATTTAAGTCTCAAAAGGGAATATCGTTTTGTTTGGAAGATGAGCAGACGAGATCCATTCAGGAGGATTCAAGGTCTGTCACGACCGTTGGATTTGGTGAAGGAGCGCAGGTGTTAACTCCTCGAATCCTCCAGTCTTCGCGAGTTCGACGAATTTTGGTATTTTTTGTAAGGGAGACGGATCCTTCGAACTCACAGAGCATGAAGTTAATATGTGTCATAGATCTGAGGATGCTCGAGAACTATTCCTGACCGTCAGATCTAGGCTGTGGTCAGTCCGATGATGACCAAGTTTGGAAGAAAAGAGGAGTTTTCATTGCAAAACTCCCGAACACCGAAGTCACAAATTAATGTGAGTCATAGATTCATGGATATACATGGAAACACCATGATCGTGAGATCTGAGGGACGTTTGAAGGTTGTCAGTCTAGTGTGACATGGCAAGATGACATCACCAGGGTGACGTGGATCCATGATCGACAAGCCATGTGACACATCAATTTGTGCAATTTGTAGACCCTATATTCCTATTAGAGCATGCCATGTGTAACCCCCTAATGAGGACATGTGACACCCTTGGCCCTTGCCATGTGTCCACTTCTAGTTCTTGCTCGCCTAGCCAACATGGTTGGTGATGCGATCGAGACTCTAGGAGTCCGGGACTTTGGGATTTCAGAGGATTTGAGGTGTAATAGCATAGAGGGATTTTCAATGTAGAATGTTGAACATCGAACATCGAACGTCGACGTTCAATGTAGTACATCAAATTTTGAATGCCGACGTTCAATGTAGAACGCTGAATGCCGAATGTTCAAATGCCAAATGTTGAACGCCGATCGCCGAATGGCCGAGGCCACATGCAAATATTTTGGGACTTCATAGAGTATGTGTGCATTAATAAAAAAATGGGGGTGGCGTGGATCCACGATAAACATGCCACATGTCACCTACATTTAGGTGCTTCACAGACCCTATAGGTCCATTAACATGTGACATGTGTCACCCAATTAATGGGCCATGTGTCCTCTTTGCCTTTCCATGTGTGATCTATGGCAATTACCTGTTTGGTCCATGTGGTAGGATATCTCATAGTATGAAGACTCGACACTCTGTAGGAATTTGGATGAGAGTCATTAAAGTGTGAAGGTTCCTAAAATCGTGAACAGTGGAGTCCATCTCAGCCATCCATCGTTAAGGACATGTGTCACTAGATCTTATAGTCCAAAGACTTAGAAATCTGGAAGGAATATGGAAACTACACACCAAAACTCCCAAATACCGGAGTCATGATGTGAAATAGGCCATAGATATGAAGAGCTTCAGGATCTATTCCAACCATTAGATCTACGTTGTAGTCATCCTGACATTAACCGATCTGGGAGAGCGAAGATGACACAATCCCAAAACCTTTGAATGTCGGAGCTGCGAAGCGTTGTGAGTCATTGATCTAGGGGTCCTTTGGAACCCTTACCGATCGTCAGATCAATCCTAGTGAAAGGATAGTGTCAAATACATCGACAGAGTTATACTCCGGGAGGTTTGACCTATTAGTGATAAAAAAAAAATCCAGAGCGCCGAAGGCCGGAGTGACGTGGTATGTCGACGTCACCCAAGTGGGGGGGACGTGGACTCATCGTAGGTGTGATATGTGTCACCCTGGTCTTCTTCCAAATTTCATCTTCTGGACTTGGGTCATGGTCAACCCGACGCTGACCACTCTAGGAGCTAGGAGGAAGTTACACCATGAAAACCCCCAACGTTGAACTCTCCTCTTTCTTAAGTGTGCAATGGGGAGCGAGCCCTGCCATTGGATGGAATTTCCACCATGGATGCAGGAACTTGGAGACTGTACGTGTGAGGTGGATCCACATGGGCACCACATGGCCTTTTACCAATGAGGCTCACTGAACTTCAGATGGGCATAACTTTCGATCCAGAGCTCGGATTGGAGCATGGTGATAGTGGTTGGAAATATATTTACGAGCATAAAAACATGAACACCTTGGACATAGGATCCAAGATGTTTGAGGAAAGTGAAATTTTGATGCCCCATTCCTTAAAAATCCATTTAAGGAGTTGGGTGTGTTACAAAGTGGTATCAGAGCATGGAAACAACACTTGACCTGCTTGGGCTTATGCACGGGTTGTATAAAAATATTATTAGAGGACTTCAAGGGGTAACACCTCATTTTACCCATTCCTAAGAGGCTTAGTAAACCTCTACTGAAGAGATGAATGAAATCTTCTATTATTGATAGATGTTTTGGAAATGTGCACTGTATGTTGCTAATGTTTCCAAATAAAGAAGCTGACTTCATTGTGAAATCGTATGTGTTGTTGTACATGCATAAGATTGGATTATCGAGGCTAAGATGGGCCTATTGTGAATATTTATTCCAAACGAAAATCATCTGCATAAGTTCCTTGAGTAGAAGGATGCATATTTAAAATTTAGTTGGGATTTTACCCAACGACATTGAATCATGCTAGTGTGTGGTAGGGGAAGCCTACCATTTTATTTTTAGAAATGATGGCCACTCCTACAAGAGTGGGATTATGATGATGATAACTAATAACAAGTTTTCTACATGATCCTCCAAAGGTGTAAGTCTACATCGTGTGAATAAAGGAGTTGCGGTCGAAGTTCCAGGGATGATTTTAAGGATAGAAATTTATTTTAAAATGTAGAAACCATGGCAAATCTTACTAATCCTTCATATGCCAACTATAAATTTTTTGGCGATATTTTTGTAAAAATATTTAAATTTCTAAGGATTTAATATAGTTTGTATAAAATTTTGGTGATTTTTAAGGTTAAATAATTTTATCCTATAAAATTTGGGCGAATCATTTTTAGAATAACAAATCTTTTTTGGGGAAAAACCATGGAAAATTAGCCCATGAGCGAAATTTATCCCCTAAAATCATCCCTAGGTTGAACACAATGAGACTTCATTTGATTACCAGTCATTAAAGTATACCGTTAACAAACATGAGACAACCTACCGATAATAAAAATAGGTATCAAGGCACCGAGTAAATTCTTATAAGTGTGAATAAAGGTGTCGAGGTCGAGCACTTGAAGAATCCATCGATTAGGAGACATTGATGTATTCCCAACTATCGATGGCGGGAGAACCTGTGACTAATGATTGAAAACCTCTAGGTACTCATAGGACTCTAGGTCTAGTTTCTAGAATAGATGGAGTGAAGTGGATGGAAGGAGACCTGCTGAAATGAGAGCATTGAGACATCTCTCATCATTCATCACGAGGTACAAAGTAGGATCTTGATGATTTGTAGGAAATAAGAAGAAGAATATGTTCACGAACCAACGAACCTGTGCATCTTTCACGTGTGCTAGATGCAAGTGGTACATGAAAAAGACCCTCTGAATAGTAGCTAATAAGGAAAATTGTTAAGAACCAAATATCAATATAGCATAGAAAAAACCTCAGAACAAGTACTCAATGCCTTGAAAAAGAGATAATTTCAGATAATAAGCCTCTTTGAGGGGGAAACCTCCTTTTACCCCACTTAAATGTTCAAGTACAAGATGATTCAAAATGAAAATGTCTCCTTGGTATATATAGGAGACTAG
>SNQJ01S0031492.1:4020-31182 GCA_010110895.2 Picea sitchensis | reverse complement strand
AAATGAAAATGTCTCCTTGGTATATATAGGAGACTAGGAGGTATAATTACAACTAATGGCCTAAAGCCGACATAAATAAAATAACATTACTAATATAATATGCCCCAATTAAGGGGTAATGAGCCAATATTAGGACTTAACAAAAATTGTTGACAAAGGTGAGAAAACCACCAATAAGGCTAATGGAATCCAAGAAACTGCATGAATCCCAATGTATGAATATATTTCTTACCGTCAAACACAAGGGAAACCCCCCAGTCAGTGAGAAATGATGAAATGTCGACTGTTGGGTTCAAGGTTACCTACTAATGATGAAAGTAGGACCAAGGTGCATGGTAGGAATACAACTTCATGTAACTCTGAGACAAACTAAGGGTATGGATGACATAAAATTCAAGAGCTTTGATGAATGGATGACACAGGTTGATATACATCCTTTGAACAAGAGCATGAGACATATGGAAGACTCTGACTTCATTGACTCAATGATGAAACTTTATGATGCAGGAGGCACCAATCAAAATCTCCATATGGACTAGAAGAAATCTCCAATCGGGAACTCTAAGTAACGAGCTCATATTCCTAAGGTCATGCTAAACCCAAAATTTTGATGACAAGTAGGCTCAAAGGTTTTGTGCTCTGTTCAAAGGTGACATGATTGCTTCCAATATAAGATAATATTATTTTCCCTCTCTTATTTTTTTGTTTTTTCATAGTTAAATGAATGCTATGATACATGGGAGGAAGCGAGTGTCACAAGTAAGAAACTAGTTCCAGTAGTGTCCATATCCTCAATGCAAGGAGGTGCATGCAGGATATGGACACTCGGGGGAATGTTTTCTCTTGGGTATAGGGTTTCAAGCTGCAAAGGATATAAACAAGGCTCTGCTTGGCTGATGATGCAAACTGTTGAGGTGATAAGCTTATAATGCAAAAGAGAGAACTGAAGATAGGCTCAATACTGCAAGCAAGAGAGTGAGATGCAATTAAAACTTAATGCCAAAGAATGTCATTTTTCATAATATTAGTCTACTTGGTTTGAAAAAGGGGTAAAATTACACGAAATAGATGTCCTTTCAAATCCAATTTACGAGTGTGAAAGAGACAAGTTCACTCGACAATATTTTTTCTTTTTGAGAGAGTCAGAAAAGAGCTTAAACCAGACTCGTTGGGAGTTTTCTAAGCGGCATGTCATTGGGGAGACTAGGGCTCCCGTGCAAGAATTCTATGAAAGGTCACCAACTTACGAATAATTGACAAAATCTTGGGAAAACCCAAAGTTTTCCAAGTAGAGGGAGATAAAATACTCGCGGAGGTTACCTTCCTAATGATATATCAGAGAACACCCCTTATTTGAAAGGGAACATAAAGAGAAATTTGATACCCCAAAAGACCATCCCAGTGAAAGGTAACCTCTCTAAGAATTGAAGGGAGAGTACTCGGGGAGAGTAAAACTCGCTCTTGTTTAGAAGGTACAGGACTAGAAATGTTAATGACATGGTCGAAATAAGTCTCACTCCTCAAAACAAGAGAGATGTCGGGAGACGATTGCATCGATATGAATGTTGTGTCAATCAAAGGAGAAATAGAATGTTGGGAAACCAAGTACGACTCCAAACCTGAAGGGTTATCAGACAAGGACTACACTTCTTCTACTACAACAATAGTAGGTCACAAGCGAGTTAAATGGACTCCTTTGCAAAGCCTACAAAGGAACTTGGGATTATGTATTATACGTTGAGGCTTCTCAATCATATGAATACCCCCAACATCACTCAAAATGGCTGGTGACATGATCTCAGCGCGACCGACAGAGGCTGGTCGTTCATCCCCCACATGATGTACAGAGGTTGGAAAAGAATCTCCAACATGGCTAACCGAGGTTGGATATCTGATGTTAGTATGACTCATGGCAACTAGAGTTGTGCCCCCAGCATGAATTGCAACGATTGGTTGCTAGTATTGCACATGGCTTGCAGAGGTTGTCGACTAATATCCAACATGACTAGCAGAGGTTGGTGATATAATTCCATTATGACTTGCAGTGACTAGACTAGTGGCAGCGATTAGTTCCAGAATTTGAGACCAAGGTCCCAGGAAAGACTGTTTTTGAGAAAATTCAAGCCATGAAGGATTTTGGTATACACCCTATCCCTTCCTGGTAGGGTAGTATCCTCCTCCCAGTTGATCCATAGAGGTTTGTAAAGGCATCATCACCAAAGAAGACGTTTGTGAAGAGAAAAAGGTGTGACACGAGTTACTTAGGTGAGGATATATATTGTCCCTAGATGAAGGGATTCCATGAAGGGGGTAGCCTGTACTATAAAATTGACTCCCCCCGTATGAAATACCAAAGGATAAATGGAGGCCCACCATGGGAAGGGTGTTTGTAGGAAATGGCATAGTAGACAAAGGATATATAGACAGGATGTAATAAGTAGAATAAACACTCATTTGAGCACTTGCTCTTGGAAAAGTGAAGCTAGGATTGGATTTGTAAGACGGGAGATTCCAACCTCCCACTGTGAGAGTCGAGTGAGGGATATGACTCCCATTAAATGGAGATGTAGAAAAAGGAGTCATCATGCCCCCAGATCCAAAACTAGGATTCATATAAGAAAGTGAGGGAGAGGATGGAAAGGGTGAAGACACGTTTGGCATATCAAGATGAAGATGATTAGAGACCCAAGGTATTGACTGAGTATCGTGATTATGTATACCATTATGAAACACAGACGGATTCGTCCCCATGAAATGAGCGAATGTCATGGGGGAGGTAGCGCTAAATGATGGTTTCAAAGGGACTCCACTATCCATAATAATGAAAAATCATGGAGCAATAAAAATTCCTAAGGTCAACTAATAATCAAAGAGCACACCAAAATTAAAAAAAGCCAATATGCACACAAACAGGATAAAGTGGTTGAAAGGGGCCTCCCTCCCTAAAGTAGGTATTGTTGGGTATGTGTTATATTCTTTGCACGAGTATTAGTGTTTGTGCGTTGCACCAAGTGCACAAGAGTTCGAGGGTAGTGCCCTCAAAGTTTTTTTCTACCTCAGGAAACGTGTCACATATTTAGGTGGTTTTTCAACACATGGTTTTTTGCTGATGGTTTTCTATTTTCGGTTAATGAATTAGGGTTGTTGACTAATCCAGGTCATTGGGTTAGGGTTTTGGATGTCGTTGGCTCCTATATGTATATTTTATTGTAAACAATGTATCATGATGAATGAATATAGAATATGCTGGTTTTCTCAGTTTGGGTTTCTCGAGGAAAAATCTTCGTGTAATGTTTTTATTTTCCATTGTATCTTTTCTATTCTTTTACTGAAAATCTGTTTGCAGTAAATATTGTAAAAGGTTAAAATCTACATTTGGTATTAGAGCGAGCGAGGTTGGATTCAGGGGGACGCCCTTGTGGTCAAGGGTTTGGCTCGGGACTGTGATAAGCCTTGTTACAGTGGGAGATCTGTGGTATTGATTTTTCAGGTGAAAATAAATGGCAAGCAATTAGAATATGGATATCAAGAATTTTAATGGGCAAAGTTTTGAGCTATGGAATCTCAAGATGGAAGCTCTGTTGGTGGACAGAGATTAGTGGATCGTGGTAGATCCAGGTACTGAACCTATAGGATCTTCAACAAATGACTGGAAAACATTGGATTGGAAGGCAAAGAGCACAATCTGACTGTGTCTCTCTGATTTAGTATTAGTGAATGTGTCAGAGGAAGCTACATCCAAGGATTTATGGGAAAATTTGGGGAATTTGTATCAGTCTAAGTCCCTAGTAAATAAACTATTTCTGAGAAAGAAGTTGTATAACCTAAGGATGAGAGATGGAGACTCGGTGGCAGAGCATTTGAATGCCTTCAATACTATGGTAAGTCAGTTAGTATATGTTGAGATTAAAATTTCAGATGAAGATAAATGTATTAGTTTACTGTGTTCTTTACCTAACTCCTAGGATAGTCTGTTTTTGGCCATAGGTAGTAATACAACTACCTTGAAGTTTGATGAAGTGGTCTCATCCTTATTGTCAAAGGATATGAGATGAAATAATATGGAAGGACAGAGCACATACACATTATTTGCAAGAGGACGTTCCGAGGAAAGAAATAGATCTAAGTTCTCAAGTGCGAGATCTAAGTCTAAGGGTAGATCTAAATATTCTAGAAAGTTTGTAAAGGTATGTTGGAGATGTGGAAAAGAAGGGCACTACAAGAAGCAATGTAGATCCAAAGTTGAGAAAAAGAAGGGATCTTAATAAGATCCCTCTATAGAAGAAAATACCTCCAAGGAAGAAGGAGGGGATGTGTACTTGGCTTCTTCAAGCACACATGCAGATCATGAGGCATGGTTGGTTGACTCTGGTGCATCCTTTCATATGACTCCCCACAGGGAGTGGTTCTGTGAATATGAAAGCTATGATGGAGGTAATTTTTTCTTAGGTTATGATTTGACAACCAAAATCATAGGAAGAGGAAAATTCAAGTTGAGGCTCATAGATGGAAGGATTAGAACGCTGCCTGGTGTTCTACAAATCCCAAGTTTGGCTAGAAATTTTATTTCTGTAAGCAAAATGGACGATGCAGGGGTAAAAAAAATATTTGAAAAGGCAACCTGCAGGATAGTTCGAGGAGAAATGGTGTTGTTGAAGGGAGTTTGGTTTGGAACACTGTATAAGCTGCAAGGAAGCACTATTAGTGATGGGTGTAATAGTTCCATTGTTCCTGATATTGGAGTTAAAGAAGAAAGAACTCCTACAGTCTCTGGAGAAAAGGTTATGCTGCGGCATCAAAGACTGGGGCATATCGGAGAAAAGGGTCTTCGACTACTATACGGTAAAGGTATGGTTGAAGGTATGTCTAACTGCTCTTTGGATTTTGATTTCTATGAACATTGTCTATATGGGAAGAAAAATCAAGTAAGATTCCCCTCTGGTGCAACGAGGGTAGAAGGAATCTTACAACTAGTTTATAATGATGTTTTTGGATCTGTGTTGGTCCCATCATTGGGAAAATATGTGTACTATGTCTCATTTATAGATGACTTCTCGAGGAATACTTGGATATATTTCCTCAGGAAGAAATCCAAAGTCTTTGACAGGTTTAAAGAGTTTAAGGATCGTATTGAGAATCAAATAGAAAAAAGAATTAAGGTGCTGAGGATAGACAATGGCAGAGAGTTCTACGAGAATGAATTTGAATAATTCTATAAGAAGTGAGGTATATCAAGGAAGAATACTACTCCATATACACCTCAGTAGAATGGAGTTGCAGAAAGGATGAACATGACGCTGATGGAAAAATCAAGGTGCATTCTCAGTGGTGTTGAGTTAGGGAAAGAATTCTGGGCAGAGGTAGTGGGTACTGCATGTTACCTGGTCAACAGATCACCCTCATCAATTTTGGATGACAAGACTCCACAAGAGGTATGGACTGGTAAGGAACCCTCTCTCACACATCTCAAGGTATTTGGCTATGATGCATATGTTCATGTTCCAAAGGAAAACAAGAGTAAGCTAGACAAGAAGGTTGAAAAGTGTATCTTTATTGGATATAAAGATGGTCTCAAAAGTTATAAGCTTTGGAACCCAAAAACTAAGAAGGTAGTGTATAGCTGAGATGTGGTATTTACAGAAATGAAGGATGTTGGTAAACATGAAGTCCTGCCAAGTAAGGAAGAACCACAAAAAATAGAGTTTGATTTAAAGGATGATGAGTCAGACTCTACAAAAGAACATGAATCAGAAGAAGAAGATCCTCATACTCCAGTATTAAGGAGATCAGTTCGAGAAAGAAGGCTATCGGAAAGGTATACTCCATCTAATTTCCATTCAAATTTTTCTTTGTCTATTACTGATGATGATCCTAGAACTGTCAAGGAGGCAGTGGATTCAGAGGATGGAAATCTCTGGAAAAGGGCCATGGACGAAGAAATGGAATCTTTGGATAAGAATGAGGCTTGGGATCTATTGGAGTTTCCGACTGGAAGAAAGACGATTAGTAGAAAATGGGTATTTAAAAAGAAGCTCAATGAAGAAGGAAAAGTGGATAAATAAAAATCTTGGTTAGTATCAAAGGGTTATTCCCAGGTTGAGGTTATTGATTTTGGTGATATTTTTTCTCTTGTTGCCAAGTTAACCTCTATAATATTTCTTTTATCTGTTGTTGCTGCATTTGATTTTGAAGTAGAAAAAATGGATGTGAAGACAACATTCCTACATGGGGATCTGGAAGAAGAAATCTATATGAAGCAACCAAAAGGTTATGCTGTGAAGGGAAAGAAGGAGCTGGTATGCAAGATGAAAAAGTCCTTGTATGGTTTAAAACAATCACCAAGGATGTGGTATCAAAAATTTGATACTTGTATGTTGGGACTTGGCTTCAAAAGAAGAAAAGAGGATCACTGTGTTTATTTTAAATTATTTTTTGATCATTTGATTTTTTTGGTCTTGTATGTGGATGACATGTTGCTGATAGGAAACAACAAAGAGATTAACCAGGATTTGAAAACTCAGTTTTCCTCTAAATTTGACATGAAGGATCTCGATGCTTCAAATTTCATTTTGGGCATGGAAATTAAAAGAGATCGGAAAAAGGGGAAACTTTGGTTAAATTAAAGAAAATATGTTGAGACAATATTACAGAGGTTTAATATGCAGGAATGTAAAGCGATCAAGGTTCCTATTCCTGTTGGTGTAAAGTTGTCTGTAGATGAGTGTCCCAAGACACAGGAAGAGGAGGAGGACATGTCTCATGTTCCATATGCGAGTGCAGTTGGCAGTTTGATGTATGCAATGGTATGTACTAGACCATACATTGCACATGCAGTGGGAGTTTTGAGCATGTATATGTCAAAACTAGGGAAGGAGCATTGGACAACAATAAAAAGGGTTTTTAGGTATTTGTGTGGAACTAAAAGCTATGGATTGTGCTACCAAGGAAGACCATAATTGGACAAAGTGGTGGATATACATGGCTTTGTGGATGCATACTGGGCTAGAGATCTGGATCCTAGGAGATCTATAAGTGGGTATGTGTTTAACCTGTTTGGAGGAGCAATAAGTTGGATGAGAAAAAGATAGGATGTAATGGCACTTTCAACTACAGAAGTTGAATACATGGCAGCCACTCATGCAAGTAAGGAAGCAATATGGTTACAAATATTGTGTTCAGGTATTGGATTGGTACATCAAGTTGTAAGGATAGATTGTGACCATTAGAGTGCAATGTTTTTGGTGAAGAACCCGTCTTATCATTCAAAGACAAAGCATATTGATATTCAATATCACTTTGTGAGAGACATGATTGAAGAAAATAAAGTATTGCTGATGAAGGTGGACACTTTGAAGAATGTTTCAGATTCATTAACAAAATATGTGAGCACTAAGAAGTTCTATTGGTATAGAGGATCCATGGGAATTGTTGCCCTGAATTGTTGACTATGTAACCCTGTAACCCCCTGTATGAAAAGAAAACAACAAGTGGGAGAATGTTGGGTATGTGTTATATTCTTTGCACGAGTAATACTATTTTTGCATTGTGTCAGGCACACAGGGGGGTTAGAGGGGTGAAGCCCCCTACGCGAGGTCCTGGGGAAATTCCCCCGAAACATTTTTTTCTCCCTCGGGAAATGTGTCACATAATTAGGTGGTTTTTCGACACATTTTTTTTGCTGATGATTTTCTATTTCTGGTTAAGGATTTAGGGTTGTTGACTAATCTAGGTCATTAGGTTAGGGTTTTGGATGCCACTGGATCCTATATGTATATTGTATTGTAAATAATGTATCATGATGAATGAATATAGAATATGTTGGTTTTCCCAGTTTGGGTTTCCAGGGGAAAAATCTCTGTTTAATGTTTTTATTTGCCATTGTATCTTTTATGTTCTTTTACTAAAAATCTGTTTGTAGTAAATATTGTACAAGGTTAAAATCTACAGGTATTCCTCGCCCAAGAGGGGCCTGCAACTCCCTGCAAAAGATCATAAGTATCAAAATCAGTTATAAGGGCCCTCATGGGCTTAACAACCAGTCGGTCAGATCCCCCCAGAGAGGTAATCCTCCATAAAGGTTGTGTGATGTTTGACCCTTATCTGACCCAGGGTACCTGCAGAATAACCCCTGCAAGTAACCTATTGGGTACCTATGTCAAGCAACTAAGCAACAACGATATAACCAATGTGCATGAGAACAATTGTAAGTTAGGTCTATCATATGGGCAGGGTAACAAATCCCAAAACCTTGAAACCACCGTCTCTCATAGAGGTAAAGGTACTGGCAATATCCCCATATACGAATAAATTTTGACTGTCAAAGTGCAATTTTTCTGGTGAAGAACCCAACTTATCATTCAAAGACAAAGCATATTGATATTCAATGTCACTTTGTGAGAGACATGATTGAAGAAAATAAAGTATTGTTGATGAAGGTGGACACTTTGAAGAATGTTGCAGATTCATTAAAAAAATATGTGAGCACTGAGAAGTTCTCTTGGTGTAGAGGATCCATGGGCATTGTTTTCCTGGATTGTTGACTATGTAACCCTATAACCCCATGTATGCAAAGAAAACAACAAGTGGGAGAATGTTGGGTATGTGTTATATTCTTTGCACGAGTAGTAGTGTTTCTGCATTGCGTTGGGTGCACAGGGGGGTTAGAGGGGAGAATCCTCCCACGTGGGGGTCTGGGGGCAATGCCCCTAAAACATTTTTTTCTCCCTCAAGAAATGTGTCACATATTTAGGTGGTTTTTCGGCACATGGTTTTTTGCCGATGATTTTCTATTTATAGTTAAGGAATTAGGGTTGTTGACTAATCCAAGTCATTGGGTTAGGGTTTTGGATGTCGCTGGCTCCTATATGTATATTGTATTGTAAACAATGTATCATGATGAATGAATACATAATATGTTGGTTTTCTCGGTTTGGGTTTCCAGGGGAAAAATCTCTGTGTAGTGTTTGTATTTTCCATTATATCTTTTCTGTTCTTTTACTGAAAATTTGTTTGAGTAAATATTGTACAAGGTTAAAATCTACAGGTATTCCTCGTCCAAGAGGGGCCTGAGGCTCCTTGCAAAAGATCATAGGTATAAAAATTAGTTATAAGGGCCCTCATGGGCTTAACAACCAGTTGTTCAGATCCCCCCGGAGAGGTAATCCTCCATAAAAGCTGTGTGATGTTCGACCCTTATCTGACCCAGGGTACCTGCAGAATAACCCCTGCAAGTAACCTATGTGGTACCTATGTCAAGCAACTAGGAAACCATGATATAACTGATGTGTAGGCAAACAATCGTAAGTCAGGTCTATCGTATGGGTAGGGTAACAAAGCCCGAAACCTTGAAAGCATTGCCTCTCACAGAAGTAAAGGTACTAGCAAGATCCCCATATACGAATAGATCCCCAGAAATATATTTGACTCTAAGAAGGTATTGGGGGGATATCCCCTCAACCAACCTCACGCGACCTCGTGCTTAACTCCGGTGTAAGCAGAGCCTCATGAAGTCACCAATTATACAATGGATTTCACCACTCCCTTAGTCAGACACATATGTTGATTCAATAGCCTTGGAGAAGTTTACTCACAAAATCCTATTCCAAGGCTCTAAATCCTAAACTAGTTTGTGCACCCTTGAAAATAAAATTGTTTCTAATCAATTTTAAATTATCATCGTTACTTTTAGTGGCCTTGCTTACTAGAAAAGGTGCGGTAGTGAAACTGATGATGTTATGACTTAGCAAGTAAAATAACTGAATATGGATAAAATGCAAATTCCTAACTTCAATTCTAAATAAATGATAAGATTTTCAAAATGAAAATTTCAATTTAATTCTGCAATTCAAAATAAGATGCAAGATTTCCGTACATGTACTAAGATCAATGATAAGAACCCAAAATATCAAATGGCAAAAATGCAAAATGTTTATTATTTTTGTATTTTCAATATAAAAGAATGAAAATGCAAGGATTGAACACCAACTTGATATAAAGATTCTATTGAATGCAATCAAAGACAAATCAAGTGGATATCAAGAAGAAAACACCCAACCCAAGACACAAGAACAAACAATGAAAAGGATGATGTGAAAGGCACCACTCGAAAATTCAACCAAAGAAAGGTTTCCTATCACTCTGCAGACACTTAACAATCATAACAAAGACCTAAGAAGACTCACCAACCATAAAAACTTACCCAACAAACATCAAACTCAAAAACCAAGCACACAAGAAAGATGTACATGATTGTTTAGGAGAAAACTGCGTACATATGCCTCTTGCAGAAGGACAACACGTGTATGTACGCAAATGTCAGGTAAAAACCCACATATATTTATTAAAACAATGCTAGGTTAAGGATAAGGCTAAGAAACTCAGACTCAAAATGAACATAGGCTTTGAAGCAATTAGATGACAAGAAACTCAATATAAACGAGAGCAATCAAAAGAGAAAAGAACTCCAAACCCCGAAAAGAAGATTCTATCCCTAGTATGGTTTCCAATTCTCTTACGAGGAAAATATCTCAATGGAATGGGGTAAAGCACAACCAACGGAAATGACTGCATAAATCAACTCTAATCTCAAGTCTGCTATATAAACAAATATGTTAACAAGAAAAGATAAAGAGCCTACCTCATCCAGATGTTCGATGAGGTCCATCGTTGAGCACTTGACTCAAAGCAATACACCTGCAACTTGTCCTCAACAACCAAGAAAGACAAGCATATGGTGATAATATATAAAGTTATCACATTCAGTAGCATAATCCATCAATATTCATAACAAATATGCCCATGGATTAACAATTCAAATATTTTCAAGACATTAAATGGACGAGAAAAGAGTATTTTTATTAAAATGTAATCAACATAAGTGTATGAATTACAAACTTCTGTGTCGGCACGGTTCAAAACCGAGAAACTATGTCCCTTCGAGATGGGCCTCCACCACTTCAATCCTACACCAAAACCAAGCTCATATAAGAGAGACAATGAGGTTCTCAATCAAGTAGGGAAGAGCTTGGGGGTTGAACAATGTGTTCAGACTTAAAAGGATAAAGGGATGCAGACTCAATATGAAGTGAATAATTTTTCCAGAGTAACTTTGCTCTCAAAGTTGAATTATTCTCCTTTTTTCCATAGCTTGGATATGACCCATTATAGCATTCAAATGGAACTGAAGGGCTGAGTCAGAATGTTTCCAGTATGTGGAAGGTCAAGGATCATGGATCCCACGATGTGACATGGAAACCCGACACCATTTTTAATTTTGGGCACAAAAACCGATGTGCATGGGCTGTAATGGTGCAACCTGCGTATACACATGTTGTATAATAGTTAGGGTGCATATATGTGGAAAAACATTTTTTTTAGCTCTGGGAACTGCAAAAAGGGACTAGTTCAAGTCTGCATAGGGAAATGGAAAAAGGCGTTCTGAGAAAATTTGCATAGGGTGAGGAAAATCTTGCTATAACAACCAATTGCTACAAAATATGAATGAATTGTAGACACAACAACAAGAATCCTCACATAGGACATGAAGCCAATGGGTGAATAATTCCATTAATGGGAATATAAAGGAAAAGTAAGACTCCATACCCTAAAAGGTGGAGATGTGTATATAGTTGCAAGCTTGATGTGAAAGTTAACAAGGAGATTAGGAGGTGAGGTGTGAATCATCTCTATGTGCCAAGAACAAGAGTTCCTGGGAATTATTTTCCAGCTATGTGACGTCGACGCCCCCTTGCCTCCACAGGTTCTGTGTGACCTCTCGGTCTAAGGATCGTTCAAAAACCTCCTCGAGCCGAAGCGGCTCCTTTGATTCCCTACTGGAACCTCAAATATTTGATCCATGGGTCCTTCACCTCCACACAACCTTCAAACACGACCACGAACTTTTCTCGCAAAGTAAATTCGGGTTTCGGGACTTCCTGAGTCCTGATGTCGAGAAACTCTACCTTCTCGATCCCCCGATCCCCAAAATGCGGAAATGCTGAAATAGAACTCAACAAAAATTATCCCCTTGGGCCATATCTTTAGTCCATGTGACCACTCTTCATATGACTGCAGTCTTCTTCGTAACTTTTGACTCCGTGAGCCCCCGACTCTTAGTCTTCGGGATTCCTGAAATGCCAAATCCCGATATTCTGAAATGTTGATCCCATCTTTCTCCTCCAAGGATTAATTTTCCCCACCTCTTCGCGTTTCACAATTTTGGGACCTCTGATGTCAAGTATCCCACTTCCTGGCTATAGGATCCCCAAAATGCCGATTTTTGAAATCCCGATACCCAGTGCGACTGCAACCTCACTCTCCTTTATGTCATATTTTGTAACTTCGGGGTTTTCATTCCCGAAGGCCCAGATTCCTTGTCCTCGGGACTTCTGAAATCCCGATCTCCGGTATGCCGAAAAACCCATTACTCTATTTCGTGGTTCGTCGCTATTCCTTCAGCGTTTTTGGGTTATCTCATTTTAGGATTTCACGACCCCTATTGCAAGACCTCTACTCCTTCGAGTTCCCGGTATTCGAAATACCGATGTGCCGAAATGGTTGGTCTACGGCTATTCCTCCGAACGCTTTTCAGAGTTTCACGTTTCGGGACTTCGCGATTCCCACTGGACCAATTCCTTGACCCTTCGATCTCCCGGTATCTGAAATCCCGATGGACTCCCTGATCTCGTCTATGTGTCCTCCACAGATGGNGTTTCAGGACTTCGCCAGTAGTGAAGCCGAAAGACTCCCTTCTCTGCTTCCCAATGTCTGAATCCCCGATATGAAAGGATATCACGACACCTGTCCTTCTTAGATGGATGACTCAGATACCTTCAGGACTTTGGGACCCGTGAGTCCTAATTTCCGGTCCTTCATCCTCTGAACCTCCAAATTCCCGAAGTCCAAAATCCCGATACCTCTACCCTGTCAGGACTTTTCCGGATTTCTCTGCTCTGTGTGCGAGGATTAAACCTCGTGCTTCTTTTGATAGATCCAACGACTATCGGCTGTCTGAGAAAGATCTGACGGTCTATATCTTCTCTTCTCCTATGCGCTCTCCTGCTCCTATCTGAACGTGAAAACTTCAATGGTCTAGATCTTCCCTTCAGCCTGACCCGACGACATTTGTGCTCTCTCCTTGAGCTTACGCTTTCTTCCCAAAATTTGGAAGATTTTCCAAAGGCTAAAGGCCTCGACCTTTGATTTTCCTTTGTGAGCTCTACACCATTGGGTCTCACCTGCATTCTCAAAGACACTGTCCCTCCTGAGCTTTTATCCTTGGATACTCAAAGGATTCTTCAACTTCTGTGCTCCTTGCAGAGTCTTTGCATGCACGAAGGTGCTATCTCTTCTGAGATTTTCCTGTAGCTTCAACCTCTAAGGGATTTACCCTTTTTCCTTCTCCCTCAGATGGAGAATCTAATTCCCTCCTAGCACTCCCTTTCTCAAGCAACTTCTTGTTGAGTCTGCAGGGTGTTCAACAACCCTGTGAAGATCCTTCCTTGGACTCTTCTTCTATTCCATAACTCAAAAGAGTTATTTCCTTCTGTGCTCTATCTGCACACTGACTCAATTCCCTCCTGACAGAGTTTCTCCAGATTTCTCTCAGTGACTCTGTTTTATTCTTGAACTCACAATGGAGTTCCTCCTCAATGCAACCCGTGCATCTACTCAATGCCCACCTGGAAGAGTTTTTGCAGAATCCCACAATGATTTTGTCTTCCACTGTGTCTTCCTCTACACAGTCTTACCTCCAAGATGTTCAACAACCTTGAGGTCTTCCTCTTAGTCAATGATTTCAGTTGGTGTGCCCTCCTAGAACGTCCTTTTCCAAATTCCATAGAATTGGAAGTTCTCTCCAAGCACTGACTATTAGAACCCGCAGTGTTCTGTCACTCCCTCTTGGCATGAAGCCTCAAGAACTCCAACCTGAAATCAAAGAACTCTACAGATAGGAGAACCTATCTGCCCCTGTAAACACACATCTACAACATACATTCACAGCATAAATAGAACACACATAGACATTCACACAACACAAACAATATGCAGGAAAAACTGCTCTGGTTTGTATTAATATCAAATGCCTCCTTTACGAGGTGTTCCTGAGCTTAGACTTTGACAGAGTCTCGACTCCTTCTCTCTGCTCTCTCCTCTAACTCTTTCTACCTTTTTCTAATTCAAAATAAGATCCAAGATCTTTTACATGAGGGGGCTCTTCGAGCTCTTCCCTCCAATCTACCTACTCTATTCAGTTACATTGAATTTACAATTAATGGTTGTCTAGTCCAGATCAGATCTAGATCCAGCCTTACAACCATTAAGGCTATCTACATCTAAATCCTGTGTATATGCATGACCTCATGGCTATAACAGGCTTACAAGAATTTAATTATATTCAAATTCAAAATTTGAAATGAGGGTTGGGCCTCTCTTCCTTCATCGAATGTGCACTGATGTGCCTCGCTTGGCCGACGCGTGATGACGTGGAGTGATGCTCCTGCATCATACTCCTCAGCTGCAAAAATCATGAGCTCCTTCTCATGAGCTTCCCTTCTCGGCTGTTGAAATCCTCCTGGATCCCAAACAATTCTTTGGAGCTATTCATCTGCTCCATTTCTTTGTTGTTGCTGCTTCCGTTGCTCTGTTTCTTCTTTTCTGCCCAGTCTTTCCTTGCTGGCAGTCTCTATTGATATCAACATCAGCCTTCTGATGTCTTCTACCACTTTGTCCAGCTGCTCCAATGGCTGGCTCTATCCATGCAGTCTCCTCAGCTGCATTTTCTTTCTACAAATGGGTAGATCACCATGATCTACCATGCCATCTTCTTCATCTCTTGTGGCCTTGAATTGCCACCCTGTCGTAGATTTCATCTCTGCAGTCTTCTCACTGAATTGTTGCTCAGCTTCCTCTTCATCTAACAGTGCTGCTACTACCATTCCCTTTGCTAGCATGTGCCCAACTTCTTCCAGCTATTCTTCAGCCTAGAATTCTCTTTCGTCTTCCGCTGCATACCTCAATACTGCAGTGTTCATCACTCGTTCAGTTCCCTGGCTGGAATCTCTGAGCAATTCCTTAGAATGCTCTTCTACCAACATCTGCTGATGGAAATCACTCGCTGGATCTGGATTGTTCAACCAATCCTCCAGTATTTCCAACTCCATCTCCCATGGAGTGATCAATCTATCTGCCTACTCTTTTTCCGCTGTCAGCTTCTGTGCTGCAGTCTTCTCAGATCCCTGGCTGAAACTGTTGAGCCATTCCTCGGGATGCTCATTTTCCTCTTCTTGGGCAGCCTCTAACATCTACTCCACTTCTCCTTTGAAAGTCGCATCTGGTTGTCCTTCTCCTGTTGTTTCTCCTTCATCAGCAACACAAATCCTCGCCTCAACTGGGCTTCCTGGTAGGAATATCCGAATTCCTCCAACCATTAGAAGATTCCTCTGATCCTCCTCCTGGATGGTGCAAGTTTTTAACTTGTCATCATCTTCATTCACATGATCTGCAAAACCACATGAATCTCCACTTACCAGCATCCCTTGCTAATATGAACTCACCTCCGAGTTCATGAGACTTTCACATAGCCTCATTTCAGTTCCCATGCCTACTTGACAAATTGGGATTTTCCTGCTGCCCTCCTGGCAGTCTATGAGATCCCACAGTGAGATCGTCTTATTTCCCTCCTGGAAATATGAAATTCCCCTGCTTTCCTCTTGGCAGTCTGTGAGATCCCACAGTGATCTCATCTCATTTCCCTCTTGGAAATTGGGAACTTTTTCTCTACCCTCTTGGCAGTCCTTGAGATCTTCAGCTGATCCCATGTCATCCTCACTACTGAGGTTTCTCCCATCCTCTGGTTCACACACCTGAACCATTTTCTCCTCTGGTCTGTTGAGGGTTTCAACATGCCTCAACTACCTTCTCAACAACCTCTGCTATCTTTTGGCCATCAATTCCCTGACTGGCCATTTAAACTTCGTCCTGATGGGCCATTCATACACCCATCACGACCTTGTATCCTGTTGCACCCATAGTGCAAGTTCATCCATCCTCGCCCTGATCTCAACAAGTTCTTTATCCCTTCTAGCATTCTCGTACTGTTGGTGGTTCTTCTTTCCATTGCGTCCATGGCCTTCAGTAGCCATGTTTCTGTTCCTGTCTGCCCTCTTGGAAAACCTACTGCTGTTACTCTGCAACTCTGAGTGCTTCCATCTTTCTCATACAACCCTTTGACTGTCTTCCTGACTGTTGCATACCTGTAAACAATAACCACAGAGTTCCAATACTCTGCCTTCCTCTGCTTGTCTATGAAAGCTGCCTCTGATACCAAACTGATGGGTACTAGAGTTTTTCCTTCCTACTCCCTCTGCCTAAAATATACAAATAGAGTCAAGCTCTGATACCACAAATGACGTCGTTTCCCCCTGCCTCCGCAGGTTCTGCGCAACCTCCTGGTCTAAAGATCATTCAAAAACCTCCTCGAGCCGAAGAGGCTCCTTTGATTCCCTACTGGAAACTCAAATCTTTTATCCATAGGTCCTTCACCTCCACACGACCTTCAAACACGACCGCGATCTTTTCCCTCAAAGTAAATTCGGGTTTCAGGACTTCCTGAGTCCTGCTGTTGAGAACCTCTGCCTTCTCGATCGCCTGATCCCAGAAATGTTGAAATGTCGAAATAACACTCAATGACGATTAGCCCCCTAGGCCATATATTTTGTCCATGTGACCACTCTTCATATGACCACAGTCTTCTTCAGAACTTTCGACTCCGTGAGCCCCTGACTCTTAGTCTTCGGGATTCCTGGAATGTTGATCCCGGATTTCTCCTCTAAGGATTACTTTTCCCCAGCTCTTTGTGTTTCTTGAATTCGAGACCTCCGATGTCAAGTAACCCACTTCCTGCCTATAGGATCCCCGAAATGCCGATACCTGGTGCGACCGCAGCCTCACTCTCCTTTATGTCATATTTCGCAACTTTGGGGTTTTCATTCCTGAAGGCCCAGATTCCTTGTCCTTGGGACTTCCGAAATCCCGATCTTCGGTATGCTGAAAAATCCGTTACTCTATTTTGTGGCCCATCACTATTCCTTCAACATTTTTGAGTTATCTCGTTTGGGATTTTGCGACCCCTGTTGCAAGACCTCTGCTCCTTCGAGTTCCTAGTATTCGAAATACCAATGTGTCGAAATGGATGGTCTACGGCTATTCCTCTGAATGCTTTTCGGAGTTTCACGTTTTGGGACTTCACAATTCCCACTGAACCAATTCCTTGACCCTTCGACCTCCCAGTATCCGAAATCCTAGTGGACTCCTCGATCTCCTCCAGGTGTCCTCCATAGATGGATGGTCCAGATCGTTTCAGAACTTTGCTAGTAGCGAAGCCGAAAGACTCCCTTGTCTTCTTCCCAATGTCCGAATCCCTGATATGAAAGGATCTCATGACACCTGTCCTTCTTAGATGGACGACTCAAATGCCTTCGGGACTTTGGGACATGTGAATCCTAATCTACGGTCCTTCATCCTCTGAACCTCCGAATTCTCGAAGTCTGAAATCCCGATACCTCTACCCTGTTGGAACTTTTTCGAATTTCTCTGCACTGCACGCGAGGATTAAACCTTGTTATTCTTTCGAAAGATCTAATGGATATCGACTGTCTGAGAAATATTCGATGGTCTAGATATTCTCTTCTCTTGTGCGCTCTCCTACTTCTATCTGAACATGAAAACTTCAACGGTCCAGATTTTCCCTTTGGCCTGACCCGATGGCAGCTGTGCTCTCTCCTTGAGCTTACGCTTTCTTCCCAAAATTTGGAATATTTTCCAAAGGCTAAAGGCCTTGACCTTTGATTTTCCTCTACGATCTCTACACCATTGGGTCTCGCCTGCGTTCTCAAAGACGCTATCCCTCCTGAGATTTTCTCCTTGGATCCTCAAAGGATTCTTCGACTTCTACGCTCCTTGCAGAGTCTTTGCATGCACGAAGGTGCTATCTCTTCTGAGATTTTCCTATAGCTTTGAACTCTAAGGGATTTACCCTTTTTCCTTCTACCTCAAATGGAGAATCTGATGCCCTCCTGGAACTCTCTTTCTCAAGCAACTTCTTGCTGAGTCTGCAGGGTGTTCAACAACTCTGTGAAGATCCTTCCTTGGACTCTTCTTCTATTCCAGAAATCAAAAGAGTTCTTTCCTTCTGTGCTCTATCTACACACTGACTCAATTCCCAGCTGGCAGAGTTTCCCAAGAGTTCTCTCAATGACTCTGTTTTCTTCTTGAACTCACAATGGAGTTCCTCCTCAATGCAACCCATGCATCTACTCAATGCCCACCTAACCGAGTTTTTGCAGAATCCCGCAATGATTATGTCTTCCACTGTGTCTTCCTCTACATAGCCTTACCTCGAAGATGTTAAACAACCTTGAGGTCTTCCTCTGAGTCAATGATTTCAGTTGGTGTGCCCTCCTAGCACGTCCTTGTCCAATTTCCGTAGAATTGGAAGTGCTCTCTAAGCACTGACTATTAGATTCTGCAGTGTTCTGTCACGCCCTCTTGGCATGAAGCCTCAAAGAAATCCAACCTAAAATCAAAGAACTCTACAGATATCAGAACCTATTTGTCCCTGTAAACACACATCTACAACATACATTCACAGCATAAATAGAACACACATAGAAATTCACACAACACAGACAATATGCAGGAAAAACTGCTCTGGTTTGTATTAATATCAAATGCCTCACTTACAAGGTGTTCCTGAGCTCAGACTTTGACAGAGTCTTGACTCCTTCTCTCTGCTCTCTCCTCTAACTCTTGCTACCTTTTTCTAATTCAAAATAAGATCTAAGATCTTTTACATGAGTGGGCTCTTCGAGTTCTTCCCTCCAAGCTACCTACTCTATTCAATTACATTGAATTTAAATTTAATGGTTGTCTAGTCCAGATCGGATCTAGATCCAACCTTAGAACCATTAAGGATATCTACATCTAAATCCCGTGTATATGCACGACCTCATGGCTCTAACAGGCTTACAAGCATTTAATTATATTCAAATTCAAAATTTTAAATGAGGGTTGGGCCTCTCTTCCTTCATCGAATGTGCGCTGATGTGCATTGCTTGGCCGACGCGTGATGATGTGGAGTGATGCTCTTGCATCATACTCCTCATCTACAAAAATCATGAGCTCCTGCTCATGAGCTTCCCTTCTCGGCTGTTGAAATCCTCCTGGATCCCAAACAATTCTTTGGAGCTGTTCATCTCCTCCATTTCTCTGTTGTTGTTGCTTCTGCTTCTCTGCTGCTGCTTTTCTGCCCAGTCTTTCCTTGCTGGCAGTCTCTATTGATATCAACATCAGCCTTCTGATGTCTTCTACCACTTTGTCCAGCTGCTGTAATGGCTGGCTCTGTCCATGCAGTCTCCTTAGCTGCATTTTCTTTCTGCAAATGGGCAGATCACCATGATCTACCATGCCATCTTATTCATCTCTTGTGGCCTTGAATTGCCACCTTGTTGTAGATTTTATCTCTGCAGTATTCTCACTGAACTGTTGCTCAACTTCCTCTTCATCTAACAGTGCTGCTACTGCCATTCCCTTTGCTGGTGTGTGTCCAACTTCTTCGATCTATTCTTCATCTTGGAATTCTCTTTCGTCTTCCACTGCATACCTCAGTACTACAATGTTCATCACTTGTTTAGTTCCCTGGCTGAAATCTCTGAGCAATTCCTCAGAATGCTCTTCTGCCAACATCTACTGATGGAAATCACTCACTGGCTCTAGATTGTTCAGCCAATCCTCCAGTATTTCCAACTCCATCTCCCATGGAGTGATTAATCTATCTGCCTGCTCTTTTTCCACTGTCATCTTATGTGCTGCAGTCTTCTCAGCTCCCTGGCTGAAACTGTTGAGCCATTCCTCGGGATGCTCATTTTCCTCTTCTTGGGAAGCCTCTATCATCTTCTCCACTTCTCCTTTGACAATCGCATCTGGTTGTCTTTCTCCTGTTGTTGCTCCTTCATTGGAAACACAAATCCTCACCTCAACTGGGCTTCCTTGTAGGAATATCCAAATTCCTCCAACCATTAGAAGATTCCTCCGATCCTCCTCCTGGATGGTGCAAGTTTTTAACTTGTCATCATCTTCATTCACATGATCTACAAAACCACATGAATCTCCACTTACCAGCATCCCTTGCTAATATGAACTCACCTCTGAGTTCATGAGACTTTCACATAGCCTCATTTCAGTTCCCATGCCCACCTGGCAAATTGGGATTTTCCTGTTGCCCTCCTGGCAGTCTATGAGATCCCACAGTGATATTGTCTTATTTACCTCCTGGAAATATGAAATTCCCCTGTTGTCCTCTTGACATTCCATGAGATCCTGCAGTGATCTTGTCTCATTGCCCTCTTGGTAATTGGGAACTTCTGCTCTACCCTCTTGGCAGTCCTTGAGATCTTCAGCTGATCCCATGTCATCCTCACTACTGAGGTTTCTCCCATCCTCTGGTTCACACACCTAAACCATTTTCTCCTCTGGTCTGTTGAGGGTTTCAGCATGCCTCAACTACCTTCTCAACAACCCCTGTTGTCTTTTGGCCATCAATGGCTTGACTAGCCATTTAAACTTTGTCCTGATGGGCCATTCATACACCCATCACAACCTTGTATCCTGTTGCACCCATAGTGCAAGTTCATCCATCCTCTCCCTGATCTCGGCAAGTTATTTATCCGTTGCATCGTTCTCTTATTGCTAGTGGTTCTTCTTTCCACCGCGTCCATGGCCTTCAGTAGCCATCTTCCTGTTCCTGTCTGCCCTCTTGGAAAACCTACTGCTATTACTCTGCAACTCTGAGTGCTTCCATCTTTCTCATACAGCCCTTCGACTATCTTCCTGACTGTTGTGTACTTTTAAACAATAACCACAGAGTTACAGTACTCTGCCTTCCTCTTCTTGTCTATGCAAGCTACCTCTGATAACAAATTGATGGGTACCAGAGTTTTTCCTTCCTGCTTCCTCTGCCTAAAATATACAAATAGAGTCAAGCTATGATACCACAAATGACATCGATGCCCCCTGCCTCCGCATGTTCTGCGCGACCTCCCAGTCTAAGGATCATTCAAAAACCTCCTCGAGCCGAAGAAACTCCTTTGATTCCCTATTGGAACCTCAAATCTTTGATCCATAGGTCCTTCACCTCCACACGACCTTCAAACACGACCGCGATCTTTTCCCACAAAGTAAATTCGGGTTTCAGGAAATCTTGAGTACTGATGTCGAGAACCTCTGCCTTCTCGATCCCCCGATCCCCGAAATGATGAAATGCCAAAATAGCACTCAACGACGATTAGCCCCCTGGGCCATATCTTTGGTCCATGTGACAACTCTTCATATGACCGCAGTCTTCTTCAGAACTTTCGACTCCATGAGCCCCTGACTCTTTGTCTTCGAGATTCCTGAAATGTCGATCCCGACTTTCTCCTCCAAGGATTACTTTTCCCCAGCTCTTCGCCTTTCGTGATTTCAGGACATCCGATGTCAAGTATCCCACTTCCTAGCTATAGGATCCCCAAAATTTCGATACCTGGTGTGAACGCAGCCTCACTCTCCTTTATGTCATATTTCACAACTTTGGGGTTTTCATTCCCGAAGGCCCGGATTCCTTGTCCTTGGGACTTCCGAAATCTCGATCTCTAGTATGCCGAAAAACCCGTTACTCTATTTCATGGCTCGTCACTATTCCTTCAATATTTTCGAGTTATCTTGTTTGGGGATTTCGTGACCCCTGTTGCAAGACCTCTGCTTCTTCGAGTTCCCGGTATTCGAAATACCAATGTGACGAAATGGCTGGTCTATGGCTATTCCTCTGAACGCTTTTCAGAGTTTCACGTTTCGGGACTTTGCGATTCCCACTGAACCAATTCCTTGACCCTTCGACCTCCCAGTATCCGAAATCCTAGTGGACTCCTCGATCTCCTCCACGTGTCCTCCACAGATGGATGGTCCATATCATTTCGGGACTTCACCAGTAGCGAAGCCGAAAGACTCCCTTCTCTGCTTCCCAATGTTTGAATCCATGCTATGAAAGGAGATCACGAAACCTGTCCTTCTTAGATGAACGGCTCAGATACCTTAAGGACTTCGGGACTTGTGAGTCCTGATCTTCGGTCCTTCATCCTCTGAACCTCTGAATTCCCGAAGTCCAAAATCCCGATACCTCTACCCTGTCGGGACTTTTTTGGATTTCTCTGCTCTATGCACGAGGATTAAACATCATGCTTCTTTCGATAGATCCAATGGCTATCGACTTTCTGAGCAAGATCCGACGGTCTAGATATTCTCTTCTCATGTGCGCTCTCCTACTTCTATCTAAACGTGAAAACTTCAACGGTCCAGATCTTCCCTTCGGCCTAACCCGACGACAGCTGTGCTCTCCCCTTGAGCTTACACTTTCTTCCCAAACTTTGGAATATTTTCCAAAGGCTAAAGGCCTCGAACTTTGATTTTCCTTTGTGAGCTCTACACCATTGGGTGTCGCCTGTGTTCTCAAAGATGCTGTCCCTCCTGAGATTTTATCCTTGGATCCTCAAAGGATTCTTCGACTGCTACGCTCCTTGCAGAGTCTTTGCATGCACGAAGGTGCTATCTCTTCTAAGATTTTCCTATAGCTTCTACCTCTAAGGGATTTACCCTTTTTCCTTCTCCCTCAGATGGAGAATCTGATTCCCTCCTGGCACTCTCTTGCTCAAGCAACTTCTTGCTGAGTCTGCAGGGTGTTCAACAACCCTGTGAAGATCCTTCCTTGGACTCTTCTTCTATTCCAGAACTCAAAAGAGTTCTTTCCTTCTGTGCTATATCTGCACACTGACTCAATTCCCTCCTGGCAGAGTTTCCCCAGAGTTCTCTTAGTGACTCTGTTTTCTTCTTGAACTCACAATGGAGTTCCTCCTCAATGCAACCTGTGCATCTACTCAATGCCCACCTAGTAGAGTTTTTACAGAATCCCATAGTGATTCTGTCTTCCATTATGTCTTCCTCTACACAGTCTTACCTCCAAGATGTTCAAAAACCTTGAGGTCTTCCTCTGAGTCAATGATTTTAGTTGGTGTGCCCTCCTAGCACGTCCTTGTCCAAATTCCGCAGAATTGGAAGTGCTCTCTAAGCACTGACTATCAGAACCCGTAGTGTTCTGTCACGCCCTCTTGGCATGAAGCCTCAAAGAGATCCAACCCGAAATCAAAGAAATCTATAGATATCAGAACCTATCTGTCCCCGTAAACACACATCTACAACATACATTCACAACATAAATAGAACACACATAGACATTCACACAACACAGACAATATGCAGGAAAAACTGCTCTAGTTTGTATTAATATCAAATGCCTCCTTTACAAGGTGTTCCTGAGATCAGACTTTGACAGAGTATCATCTCCTTCTCTCTGCTCTCTCCTCTAACTCTTTCTACATTTTTCTAATTCAAAATAAGATCCAAGATCTTTTACATGAGGGGGCTCTTCGAGCTCTTCCCTCCAAGCTACCTACTCTATTCAATTGCATTGAATTTACAATTAATGGTTGTCTAGTCCAGATCGGATCTAGATCCAACCTTACAACCATTAAGGCTATCTACATCTAAAGCCTACGTATATGCACGACCTCATGGCTCTAACAGCCTTACAATCATTTAATTATATTCAAATTCAAAATTTGAAATGAGGGTTGCACCTCTCTTCCTTCATCGAATGTGCGCTGATGTGCCTCGCTTGGCCGACGCGTGATGACATGGAGTGATGCTCCTGCATCACTATGACTTAGTTGTAACCTTGGTTAAAAGTACTCAGAGCAAGAAAGCCACTTCTAATATCATAATTCATAGTGGAAGCATGATACCAATGTAGATAAATCGAGGATAGAATAATGAAGGTTCTTTCACTTGAAAAGTACCATTGAATGAAAATAGACTTCCATTGAGAATGGTATTGAGTGGGAAAATTATGGCTTCATAGGGAATTGTTAAATGAAGTGAAGATAACTATTTCTCAAAATTGGGAAATCCAATGGACAACTAGAAGTAATATTAGGGATGTGGAATAATTACGGTTAAGTTGATTCCATGATATTTTGATAGTAGAGTGATTGAATGTTGTGAGATACCTCATTCCAAGGTGTTGGAATGCTTCATAAAGGGAAATTTTGGATATGTCTACCGAAGAGAAGCTGTTGGAAATAGAACACATTGGTTGGATTGCAGAATGGCCAAGTGGAACTTGGTTGGAAAGTGTTCAGACCAAGGAACATTAGTGCAGATGAGCAGATTGGGAGCACAAAAGGTAGTAAGGATATGAATAAATTCAAGGACAACCAACTACAACATAAATAAATAAATAAGTGAATTGAAATAGAAATGCACTAGAGTGCATGATGCATACAATGAAGTTAAAATGCATATGCATTAGTAGGCATGTTGATAGTGAATGCTTGGTTCATATGGATGCTCATTTGTGCATATGTACATGCTTGGATATTCATATGGAATGCTTGTGGAATTATAATTGTATGTTGTTATATACATGAAATAATGATGTTATGGCAATTGATTATGACTAATGATGTATTATGTATTAAGGAAAAATAATATAGCATGGTTAAATATGTGGATGTTTCTGTTGCTTATGAATTCTGTCTATGTGAAGACCCATGAGGGTGGTAGGAATGATGATCAAAAGGATGGAGGAGGAAGCCTATGAGCTTCTACAAATACCAATTGATCAGGTAGCATCAAGTAGGTTGATAAAAACCATGTAAGTATGCATTTAATTTCTTCTGATGCATAAATGTTGAAGTGAATCAAGTTAAGAATTCACTCAGTTAAGTTTTCAATATTTAATTTGATATGTAATGGCCAAAGGCCTAGAGTATATAAATATTATTGATTCTAGAACGCATTTAGATAAATTTAGTTGCAGATTGTGTTATGATTGGTTATGGGATCATAACCGGGTCAAATCAGGAGACATACTCCTGCTATAACAATGAATACCCATATGGATATTCATGGGTGAGACCATGATATGGTTGGATATGGAAGGGATATAGCGCTTTGTGAGTGATCAATGGTTTCCCTTGTATAGTTGATGTTTGGACTGCAACCTCTTTGCCGACACTGAAGAACACTTAGGAATTATGTTTTCTCGTGTTGTGTATGAGTTGAAGAGGAGGGCATACAAATAGACATGTAGTATTGGGAAGAGTTTGGATGATGTGTTGAGGCATTGTCCAGACCTTCCAACTCACCATGGTGGAGTGCATAAAATAGTTATGTGGTATTATGTAGTCAATGCAGGGATGCATTGTGTATATGTGACCATGGGTATTGACACCTCAATTTTTATTTTATTGGTTATTATTTGTTGCATTATGAAAATACTATGGTGTTGAAAATGCATAATGATGGATAACTACATTATATTTAATATGAATACTAGCTAAAGGTAATTGAATTGTTAGTTTGTTACAAATCTAAGATCACTTTTAAAGTTGTTGAAAATGTTACAAAGATAGAATGATAATGTGCATGGTAACAATAGTTTGCCTCGCTGAGTGAAGGATGAAGAAAATGGAAATTGGAGTGGTATTGGATATGGAAATAATGTAATCCCATAAGGAAGAATGATCTCTACTGTTGAAAGCGCCAAACATTATGAACATAAGCTCATGCCTGGAAATATGATTTTTTTCCTGTATAAAACCATTTTGAGAATTATAATTTAAAAATTACTGATAAAATATTTGGCTTCTTGTAAATTGAGGAAATTGTAGGGAGAATTCTATTGGATATGGAAAGGATGTAAGATCATAAATAAGACCAATTCCTGTTTCTGCAAGATCCAAACATTATGAGAAAAAACCTCATGCTTGGGAAATTCTATTTTTCTGTATAAAACATATTTGAGAAATAAAAAATTGTTATGATATGCTAAAATTTGGTTTGGCTGAGTGAAGGTTGAGAAAATTGTGGGAAGAATGGTCTTGGGTATTGCACTTTTGTAAGCCATAATAAATATGCATATATACTACTACAAGAGCCAAATGAATTATGAGCAGGAAGCTCATGCTTGGGAAATTCTATTTTCCTGTATAAAATATATTTGATATTTGATGAGTGAAATTGTTATGATGATATATCATGATGATTGTGTGTGTGTAATATAGGTGAAATTTTGAATATTGAAGCTAAAATCTTTGGAAGAAGAGAACCAGAAGGAAATCGATCTCAATTACAAGGGCATGTAATGAATAAATTCCAGTGGAATTGTTGCAGCTGGAGTTCCTAGTGCTACAACTATGAGAATTCTTGGTCGAGTGCATTGGAGCCTTGAAGAGAAGTGGTACAACCTAAAGGATTTCAGAGCATATAAGGGGGTACACTTCCTTGGTATGTGTAGGCTGATGGGGAATGAGATCTTGCTAGTTGGAACTATTTCCAGAAATGTAAATTGTAAAATCCTTGTGCATGTTTTGGGTTGGAATTATTATGTATACATGTTTTTAGGTCAGGGTGCCTATGTATACAAAAATTTTGATGGACCACCTATGTGGATTAAACGCTGAAGAACATAGCCTTATAATATTAATAACGTTGGTATGATATTGTGCACCGAGGACAGTGCAAAAAAAAGGGGAGGGGGATGTAACATCCTCGATTTTAATCCCTATGAACTAGAATGTATTATGTAAATGTGACTTAGGCTGCTAAGTTGGTATGTTGAAAGGGTTGGAGTGCCTAGAAATATAATACTTCTATATATATTAATAAAATACATCATTGGATGAAATACAGATAAGGACAAGAGATAAGGGACTATGATTCCATGAGAGAGGGGGATAAAGGGGATACATATTTTATTATTATTTTATTCATCCATATTGGTTTTATTTGAGGAAGTGGTTACATAATTCTTAGGGAAGGTCGTGTGGTTCTTGGTTCTTGTAATTATATAAAGACTGCTTGTGGATTGTTTGGGGTTGTTCTTTGTCGATCATTCATTTTTGGGTATAATCAATCATTTAATCATTGGTTTGTAAATTTCTCATTCACTCTTTTTCATGTTGATACTGAGAGGGGGATGAATTAGTATCAAGTACAATTTACAAACCTTTTCAA